>MDKF010688281.1:0-12740 GCA_026770625.1 Nicotiana glauca | reverse complement strand
CGTTCTTTAATTGGAAAAACTCTTTTTATTTATACCCTTCGCGGGGTGTAAGCGCCGTAAAAAAGAGGTGTGACATCCGTAATGTCAAATATGACTCGTGTGCAAAATTTGGGGTGAATCGGACGTGATTTGATAGGTTTTAGCATCGAAAGTTGAAGTTTGAAATTCTAAAGTTCTTAAAGCTTGAATTTGAGGTAGATTCATTGTTTGAGCGTTGTTTGACAAGATTTAAGGCCTCGAGCATGTTCGTGATGTGTTTCAGGACTGTATAGTATGTTTGGTTGGGGTCCCGGGGGCCTTGGGTGGATTCCGGGTGGCTAACGGATCGAATCCGGAGTTTGAAGAAGTGCTGAAGCTGCAGCTTTTGGTATTTCTGCTTCTGCGGAAAAGGGACCGCAGAAACGGTATCGCAGGTGCGAAGGGGTGACCGCAGAAGCGGTTTTGGTTGGAGATGCAGGGATCCGCAGATGCGGTTGGGTTTTCGCAGAAGCGGACCGCGCCTACGATGTGGAGAACTGCAGAAGCGGACCGCACCTACGATGTGGAGAACCGCAGAAGCGGAAGGCCTGGACGTGGGTGGAAGCTGCAGAAGTGGGACCCCGGAAACGGACATGGTTCCGTAGAAGCGAAAATTGCTGAGCAGTAGGCTTGTTTTAAAAATATGATAGGGACTTCATTTCTCTCATTTTTCATGGTTTGGGGCGAATGTTGGAGAGCTTCAAAGAGGGATTTTCGTCTGCTATGCTAAGGTAAGTGATTCCCACCCATTTTTGAGTTGAACACATTAATTATGTATGGATTTAGGCTTTGGAAATTGTAGAAAATGGAGGTTTTTGGTGGAAACCTAAAAAAATTATATTCTTGGGATTTAGCCATGAATTTGAGCATGGAATTAGGAGTAAATCATATATTTGAGTTCGTGAGTTCATGGGTAAACTTTATCTTCGAAAAATTTTGAATTTCGGGCACATGGGCCCAAGGGCATTTTCGTCAACTTTTTGTTCAGGGTTAGGAATTGTTACAAATTAGGTTGTTAAACTTAATTGAGCATATATTAATGGATTTGTATCATCATTGACTAGTTTTGGAGCATTGTGCGTTGGTGCAAGTCTTCGGAGGAATGTAGAATGCCGGTTATGAGCCTTCGAAGCGAGATGAGTCTCCTTTCTAATCTTGTGTGGGGGAATTTACCCCATAGGTGAAATAACTGATTATGTGCTCCAATATGTGGGGGCTACGTATGCACGAGGTGACGAGAGTCCGTGCATAGCTACAATTATGCTATTGTCTGGGTAGTTAGGACGCATCACCATGTTATACTTGGATTAATTATGAACCCATTGATAACTTGAATTGTTTAAATCATCTTTGATTAGTAAATGAATTTAAAAAGAGATTAAACATCATTTCCTGAATTGTTAAACAGAGAAATTACCTTAATTGGATAAATATTCCCGACAAATTCTTAATTGGCTATTTGAGCATGTATTTTATGTGTACCTGCGTCGCATACGTGATTCGCGAGCAGGGTATGTGTTTTTTTTTGGAACGGGCCGAACGCCTCGGGAAATTTAAATAGATGCATCTATTGGTTCGGGCCGCTCGACCCTGGGCAGTGCACAGTTTACATTCCTTTTGGATCGGGTCGTCGCCTCGGTGTGATTTGCGCATGTTATTTGTCGTTTGGAAACTTACAAATGTGAAATTTGCCCTTCGTGGCTTGAGATAAATTGATAAGATAATAAAGAATAAACCTTGGAAGCCCTTGATTAATTGTTGAAGGTGTTTACCCGTTTTCTGGCTTCGCGAATTAGAACTACCATATAAATCCATGATTATCCTCGCATTTATAGAATATTGTTAATTGACCTCTAGTGAGTGTTGAAGTTGGCCATCTCGTCTCTACTTCTTCGAGACTCATTGAGTACACGTTGATTACGTACTCATACTACACTTCTGTGCATTTTTGTTGCACAGGTATATATACCTCTAGCAGCCTACTGGGCGTAGCAGCACGAATTACTCTGGGACTAGGTGTGCTACATTGTTCGAGACAACCCGCAGCTAGTATAGTTCCCTTCAGCATTTTTATTATTTATTCCCTGTCCACTGTATTTTGGACAGAGGATGTATTTTATTTTCCTTATCGATAGTTGCTCATGCACTTGTGACACCGGGTTCTGGTGATGTATCCGTATTTATTCGGAAATCTTAAAAGTTGTTTAAATATTTCATTATCTATTCGGAGGAATATACTGTGTCTTGTTTAAATTGTATAAAAGAAATGTTTTCAAAATTATTATAACGAGAATTTAATTAAGTATTATAGTTGGCTTGCCTGACAGAGGTGTCCGGCGCCACCACGAATGTAATGACCCGACTGGTTGTTTTGAATTTTAGAACCCCGTTCCCTTAAATAAAACTTTCCGCACTTGCTTTAGCTAATTTATGACTTGCGGGGACGAGTGGTTCGGAAGTTAGAAGAGTTTTGAGCAAGAATAAGTCTAGTTGCTTCTTTAAGTTTCTTTAAAAAGGCCAAGTTTGACTTCGGTCAACATTTTGGGGAAACGGACACGGAATTGTGATTTGACAATTTTTGAGGTTCCGTGGGAAAATATGGGACCTGGGCGTATGCCCGAAATCGAATTCCGAGGTCCCTAGCCCGAGTAATGAATTTTTATGTGAAATTGTTAAGTTTAAATTTCAAAGTTTTAAATAAACAAAGAAATCATTGTTTTCCTAGGTATCGGATTCGGATTTTGATTCCGAAACTTGGTACAAGTCCGAAATATCAGTTAAGACCTACCCGCAAAATTTGGTGTCAATCCGAGTAGTTTAAGGGTGTTTTTACCCGTTGAAAGGAAATTAAGAACTTGAAGTTCACTAAGTTGATTCAATTGGTTTTGGGGTTCGACTCCTTGAATTAGCGTTGTTTTGAGTGTTTCGTGGGTTCGAGTAGGTCCGCTTCGTGATTTCAAACTTAACGGTATGTTCGGACGAGGCTCGGGAACCCCGAGCATTAAATGGTCGAGGTTCGAGTGAAGTTGAAAACTTAGGAAAACCAAACTTTGCTTCTTCTGTCATAACCGCTTCTGCGGCTCTTGGACCGCAGAAGCAGAACCGCAGAAGCGATCGACAGGACGCAGAAGCGGAAAGGGCTCAGGCATGGAGAAACCGCAGAAGCGGCCCTGGGACCGCAGAAGTGGTTCCGCCTTTGCGACCCACGGACCGCAGAAGCGGTCTAGCTCAGATTGCCCGAATCCGCTGAAGCGGCCAAGCTTCCGCTGAAGCGGATACCGCAGAAGCGGAATTAGTTGGGTAGAATGGGTTCATTTCGTACGAACCCAACCTTCATTTTTGCCATTACTCACTCCACATTTGGGCGAATTGGGAGCTTCCAAGGAGGGTTTCCACATAGATTGTCAAGGTAAGTAATTACTTTACATTTTTAGCTTAAGTACTTGTATAATGGGTAGATTAAACACTAGAAATGTGGTAAAATTAAATGATTAGAGCTAGACCTACGGTTTAAATAAAATTAAGATTTAACCACGTAAATAACTATGTAATGGACTAGAAATCATATATTTGTGATCCTTAGGTAATAGAGAACAACTTTCTTCGAAAAATCTCGGGGTCCGGGCACGTGGGCCCGGGGTCAAAATTTGGGAAACTTATGGGAAAGGTTGGGAAATTACTTAAATAGTTATAATTCAACCTTGTGAGCCTTTATTGACTAGTTCTTACTTCGTTTGATTAGTTTGAGAATTGTTCGGCTTCGAAATAAGGGCTTGGGCTCGTTCTTGGACTTTGGGAGTGCACTTTGGAGCGAGGTGAGTCTCCTTTCTAACCTTGTAAGAGGGAATTGTCCCCATAGGATTGTAAATGAGTAATTTTGGGGGGCTACGCACGTACTAGGTGATGAGAGTCCGTGCGTAGCTACTATATGATAATTGTTCGGGTAGTTTAGGACCCACATCATATTTAATTGGGGAATATCTCTAAATTTAAATTGCCAATATGATCACTATGGGTTGCTAGAGACTTGAGGAAATGAAAGTGAACATATGAGTTTGTTGAGCCTTGGTAGGAGTTCCCTTGTATGTAATTGATCCTTATGTGCTTTTCTTGACATTTTCTTGATGATTATGGATCGGGTAGATTGCCTCGGTGATAATAGATGCATCTATGGTTCGTGCCGAACGACCCTCGGCAGTGCACAATTTATTTTCTGTTGGAGCGGGCCGTCGACCTCGGCTTGATTGTGCATGATTTATATGCTTAAATTTAGTTATGGCATGATCACTCATTCAATATGAAAAAGGGAAAACTGGTAATTAAATTAAGACAAGAACATGAATATGACTCTTCTATTAAACTTGTGTTATTGGAAATGCTCTATGCTGTATATCTCACTTTATTATATTATATTATCTTGACCTTAGTAAGTATCAAGTCGACCTCTCATCTCTACTTCATCGAGATTAGACGGGATACTTACTGAGTACATGTGGTTTATGTACTCATGCTACGCTTCTATACTTAAATGTACAGGCTTTGAGGTAAGTGGATCTGGACATCATCCTAGTGCGCAGCAGTGAGCATGCTTGGGGACTTCTATGATGAGCTGCTTCTCCCTCATGACGATCCGCAGCCGAAGAAGTCCTTTCTTGTACATTTGTTTTTGTCTATCCTGATTCAGACAGTATGATAGTGTATTATTCTTTTTTAGTATATTCTACTAGTCGCCCGTAGCTTGTGATACCAGGTTCTGGCACACACAGTAGTAGACATTCATTTTGGGGTTGTACTGCTATTTTAGCACTTTATGATCTTTGTTGGTCTTACTTTTATATTCGAATATCTAGTATAACTATTTATTGGCTTGGGTAAAATGAGATCTTAATCACATTTCCGCATCGGCTGGCCTGACAATGGTGTTAGGCGCCATCATGACCTATTACGGTAAAATGGGTCGTGACAACATGGTATCAGAGCCCTAGGTTCACGTAGGTCTCACAAGTTATGGGCAAACCTAATAAAGTCTTGTAGATTGGTACGGAGACGTCCGTATTTATCTTCGAGAGGCTATAGGGTGTTAGGAAATACTACTCTTTATTCATTTTCCATCGTGCAGTGGTCAGTGTACTAAGTTTCCTCTTCTATTCTCTCACAGATGGTGAGGACTCGTACTGCCGACGTTCCGGATCCGGGAGGAGCTGCTCCCGCTATTGCTAGAGGCCGAGGGAGAGGCCGGGGGAGGGCACCGGCCCGTGGTAGGGGACGCGGGCGTCCCAGAGCTATTCCAGATGCACCACCAGTAGGTCCTACGAGGGATCCCATTGTTGAGGAGCAGGGCGAGGTGCCCGCAGCTGTGCCTACTCCGGTGGATTTCAAGACTGCACCGGGATTTTAGGAAGTCATGGGCCGTATGCTTCGGTTCATGGACACCATGACTCATGCTGGTTTATTTCCAGCAAATCCGGCTACCTCACAAGCGGGAGGGGGAGCACAGACCCCTACCGCACAGGCTCCAGGTCATACAGCCACAGTTTATCATACTCCGGGTGCACTACCCGCGGAGGGGGCTCAGCCAGTTGCTGCAGCGGCACCCCAGCCCATGCCAGCTTTGGACGGTGATCCGCAGAAGTTGTTAGACAGATGGACCAGGTTTCACCCTCCAGTCTTCGGGGACGAGCGTCATAAGGATGCCCAGGATTTTATTGATAGGTGCAGGGATAGACTGCATAAAATGAGGATATTAGAGTCGCATGGAGTCGACTTCACTACTTTTCAGCTGGAGGGCAGGGCCCGTAGATGGTGGCAGTCTTACTTACTTAGCAAGCCAGTAGGCACTCCTCCCCTCACTTGGGGTCAGTTCACTCAGTTGTTCCTTGATCGGTACATTCCACCCTTTGAGAGGGAAGAGCTACGTCATCAGTTTGAGTATCTGGAGCAGGGTCATATGTCAGTGACCGACTATGAGGCAAGGTTCTCAGAGTTTTCTCGCCATGCACTCATGATACTTCCCACAGAGGCAAAGAGAGTACCGAGGTTTGTTGCGGGGTTACATCCCACTATCCGGCTGGGTATGGCTCATGAGGTAGAGATGGGCACTGGATATCAGCTGATACTTGAGATTGCCCGCAGGGTTGAGGGTTACCGTTTGAGGGGTAGAGAGCAGATGCAGCAGGATAAGAGGGCCAAATTCTCAGGAGAGTTCAGAGACGCCCCAGCCAGGGGCAGAGGTCACTTTGGGAGGGATCAGCCCAGTAGGCCCCCAGCTCCAACACCACCGCCGGCTCGGGGTGCTCCAGCCCGCCCATATTTCAGTGCCATGCCAGAGAGTTCTTATCGCCCGCCAGCTATTCAGGGTTCATCCAGTGGGTATTCAGGTCCTCCAAAGTCTTCCGGTTCTTATTTCAGTGCTATGCCCGAGAGTTCTCACCGCCCGCCGGCTATTCATGCTTCTTTTAGTGGGCCTTCTGGTATTCAGGGTCAGCCATCCGGACAACAGGCCACAGCACCTCGTTGTTTTGAGTGCGGGGACGCAGGCCATATGAGGAGATACTGCCCCAAGCTTAGGGGCAAGGCAGTACAGCAGGGGCAGCAGCCCATGACTCCAGCACTAGCGGCCCAGCTGCCTAGAGGTGGAGACAAGACTGGTAGAGGCCCATCCAGGGGTAGAGGGCAGACAGAGAGAGGTCAGCCAGCTACTACTCAATAAGTTGGAGGCCAGACAGTCGGTGCTCCAGCTAGATTTTATGCTCTTCCATCCAGGCCAGATGCATTGGCCTCAGATGCCGTCATCACAGGTATTATTTCCGTCAGCGGTAGAGATGCATCGGTATTATTTGATCCAGGGTCTACTTATTCATATGTATCGTCTCTGTTTGCTCGTTTCCTGGCTATTTCTCCTGAGCATTTGGGTGTTTCTGTTCATGTGTCCACTCTTGTGGGTGATTCTGTGGTTGAACCAGATCTACTGGTCTTGTATGGTTACTATCTGTGGTTATGAGACTAGATCAGATCTTCTGTTGCTCGATATGATCGATTTTGAGGTTATCTTGGGCATTTATTGGTTATCTCCATAACACGCCGTTCTAGGGTTGCCGAGATTGGAGTGGAAGGGTTCCACAGTTGATACGCCTAGCAGGGTTATTTCTTTCCTAAGGGCTCAGCGCATGGTTGAGAAAGGGTGTTTGGCTTATTTAGCTTATGTGCGAGACACCACCGCAGAGTCTCCGAAGATTTATTCAGTGCCAGTAGTCTGAGAGTTCGTCGATGTTTTTCCTTCTGATCATCCTGGCATGCCTCCGGACCGTGATATTGATTTCTGTATTGACTTGGCTCCAGGAACTCAGCCTATATCTATCCCACCGTACCGTATGGCTCCTAATGAGCTGAAGGAGTAGTTGGAGGAGTTGTTAGCAAAGGGGTTTTTTAGGCCCAGTGTATTGCCTTGGGGTGCACCAGCGCTATTCATGAAGAAGAAGGATGGGACTATGTGGATGTGTATTGATTACCGCCAGTTGAACAAAGTCACCATCAAGAACAAGTATCCATTGCCCCGTATTGATGATTTGTTCGATCAGTTGCAGGGTGCTAGGGTGTTCTCTAAGATCGACTTGAGGTCAGGGTATCATCGGCTGAAGATTCGGGATTCGGATTTTTCGAAAACTACATTCAGGACTAGGTATGGCCACTATGAGTTCCTGGTGATGTCCTTTGGCTTGACTAATGCTCCAGCGGCATTTATGGACTTGATGAACAGGGTGTTCATGCCCTATGTTGATTCCTTTGTTATCGTCTTCATTGACGACATCTTGATATACTCGCGTAGCCTGGGGGAGCACGAGCAGCATTTGAGAGTAGTGCTTCAGACCTTGCGAGAGCAGAAGCTCTATGCTAAGTTCTCCAAGTGCGAGTTTTGGCTAGAGTCAGTAGCATTATTGGGGCATGTAGTGTCAGGAGAGGGTATTAAAGTGGGTCCCAAGAAGATTAAGGCAGTTCAGAGTTGGCCACGTCCTACTTCAGTGACCGAGATCAGGAGTTTTTTGGGGTTAGCAGGTTATTATCGGCGATTTGTGCAGGGCTTTTCATCTATTGTGTCACCTCTAACTAGATTGACCCAAAAGGGTGCTCCATTATGTTGGTTCGATGATTGTGAGGAGATCTTCCAGAAGCTCTAGACGGCTTTGACCACGGCACCAGTTCTTGTATTGCCTTCTGGTTCAGGGATGAATACAGTGTCTTGCGATGCTTCTCGCGTTGGTTTGGGATGTGTATTGATGCAGGAGGGGCGAGTTATTGCACATGCTTCACGTCAGCTAAAAGTTCATGAGAAAAATCACCCTGTGCACGATCTAGAGTTGGCGGCGATTGTTCATGCTCTTAAGATATGGAGGCATTATTTATATGGAGTGCCATGTGAGGTTTATACAGACCATCATAGCTTGCAGCATTTGTTCAAGTAGAGGGATCTTAATTTGAGGCAGCGCAGGTGGCTGGAGTTACTAAAGGATTATGACGTTACCATTCTTTATCATTCAGGCAAAGCCAATGTGGTCGCGGATGCCTTGAGTAGGAAGGCGGAGAGTATGGGTAGCTTGGCATTCATTCCTACTGAGATGAGACCATTAGCTTTGGACATTCGGTCTTTAGCTAACAGACTTGTGAGATTGGATATTTCAGAGCCCAGCCAGGCTCTAGTATATGTGGTTGCTCAGTCTTCGTTATTGGATCAGATTAAGGCACGACAGCTCAATGATCCACATTTGGCGGTTCTCAAAGAGACGGTACTTCAGGGAGGTGCCAAGGAGATTTCTATTGGCAAGGATGGTGTGTTACGACTTCGGGGCCGTGTATGTGTCCCTAATTGATGGCTTACGAGAGAGGATTCTAGAGGAGGCCCACAGTTCGAGGTACTCCATTCATCCGGGTGCCACGAAGATGTATCGTGACTTGAGATAGCACTACTGGTGGCGGGGGATGAAGAAGGACATAGTGGAGTATGTTGATAGATGTTTGAATTGCCAGCAGGTCAAATATGAGCACTAGAGGCCAGGTGGCCTACTTCAGCAGATGCCCATTTCGGAATGGAAGTGGGAACGCATTACCATGGATTTCGTGGTTGGGTTGCCGCGGACTCAGCGAAAGGTGGATTCAGTGTAGGTTATTGTGGATAGAATGACCAAGTCGGCCCACTTCATTCCGGTGGCGACTACTTATACAGCGGAGAGATATGCTCAGATTTACTTTCGGAAGATAGTCAGGCTGCATGGCGTGCCGATTTCCATCATATCAGACAGAGGCCCTCAGTTCACTTCCCATTTCTGGAGATCTGTTCAGAGGTGAGTTGGGGACTCGCATGGAGCTCAGCACGGCATTCCATTCTCAGACCGACGGGTAGTCGTAGCGAACAGTTCAGATTTTAGAGGATATGCTTAGAGCATGTGTGATTGACTTTGGAGGGCAGTGGGATCAATTCTTACCCTTGGTGGAGTTTGCATATAACAACAGCTATCAGTCAAGCATAGAGATGGCCCCGTATGAGGCATTGTATAGTCAGCGTTGTCGTTCTCCGATCGGGTGGTTTGAGCCTGGTGAGGCTAAGTTGCTTGGTACAGATTTGGTTCAAGATGCCTTGGATAAGGTAAAGTTGATTCAGGAGAGGCTCCGCACAGCTCAATCCAGGCAGAAGAGTTACGCAGATCAGAAGGCGCGCAATGTATCGTTTATGGTTGGCGAGAAGGTTCTCTTGAAGGTTTCTCCCATGAAGGGCATTATGAGGTTCGGAAAGAAGGGCAAGTTGATCCCAAGGTTTATTGGTCCCTTTGAGGTGTTGAGGCGAGTTGGAGAGGTTGCCTATGAGCTTGCTTTACCTCCCAGTTTATCAGGAGTTCATCCAGTTTTCCATGCATCGATGCTTTGGAAGTATCATGTTGACTATTCACACGTGTTGGATTTCAGTACCATTCAGCTAGACGAGAGCTTGGGCTATGAGGAGGAGCCAGTTTCCATTGTTGATAGACAGGACCACCAGTTGAGGTCCAAGAGGATTTCTGCGGTAAGAGTCCAGTGGAGGAACCAACCGGTTGAGGAGGCGACCTGGGAGTCCGAGGAGGACATGCGGAGCCGATATCCCCACTTATTCAGCAGTCCAGGTACTTTTCTATGTCCGTTCGAGGACGAACGTTTGTTTAAGAGCCGACTGGTCGTTTTGCATTTTAGAGCCCCGTTCCCTTAAATAAAACTTCCGCACTTGCTTTAGCTAATTTATGACTTATGGTGACGAGTGGTTCGGAAGTTAGAAGAGTTTTGAGCAAGAATAAGTCTAGTTGCTTCTTTAAGTTTCTTTAAAAAGGCCAAGTTTGACTTCGGTCAACATTTTAGGGAAACGGACCCGGAATCGTGATTTAACAATTTCAAAAGGTCCGTGGGAAAAAAATGGGACTTGGGCGTATGCCCGAAATCGAATTCCGAGGTTCCTAGCCCGAGTAATGAATTTTTATGTGAAATTGTTAAGGTTAAGTTTCAAAGTTTTAAATAAACAAAGAAATCATTATTTCCCTAGGTATCGGATTCGGATTTTGATTCCGAAACTTGGTACAAGTCCAAAACATCAGTTAAGACCAACCCATAAAATTTGTTGTCAATCCGAGTAGTTTAAGGGCATTTTGACCCGTTGAAAGGAAATTAAGAACTTGAAGTTCACTAAGTTGATTCAATTGGTTTTAGGGTTCGACTCCTTGAATTAGCGTTGTTTTGAGTGTTTCGTGGGTTCGAGTAGGTCCGCCTCGTGATTTCAAACTTAACGGTATTTTCGGGCGAGGCTCGGGAACCCCGAGCGTTAAATGGTCGAGGTTCGAGTGAAGTTGAAAACTTAGATAAACCAACTTTGCTGCTTCTGTCATAACTGCTTCTGCGGCTCTTGGACCGCAGAAGCGGAACCGCAGAAGTGGTCGACAGGACGCAGAAGTGGAAAGGGCTCAGGCATGGGGAAACCGCAGAAGCGACCCTGGGACCGCAGAAGCGGTCCCGCCTTTGCGACCCATGGACCACAGAAGCGGTCTAGCCCAGATTGCCCGAATCTGTTGAAGCGGCCCAGCTTCCGCAGAGGCAGAATTAGCTGGGCAAAATGGGTTCATTTAGTGCAAACCCAACCTTCATTTTTGCCATTACTCACTCCACATTTGGGCGAATTGGGAGCTTCCAAGGAGGGTTTCCACATAGATTGTCAAGGTAAGTAATTCCTTTACATTTTTAGCTTAAGTACTTGTATAATAGGTACATTAAACACTAGAAATGTGGTAAAATCAAAGGATTAGAACTAGACCTAGGGTTTAAATAAAATTAAGATTTAACCACGTAAATAACTATGTAATGGACTAGAAATCATATATTTGTGATCCTTAGGTGATAGAGAACAACTTTCTTTGAAACATCTCGGGGTCCGGGCACGTTGGCCCGGGGTCGGAATTTGGAAAACTTATGAGAAAGGTTGGGAAATCACTTAAATAGTTAGAATTCAACCTTGTGAGCCTTTATTGACTACTTCTTACTTCGTTTGATTAGTTTGAGAATTGTTCAGCTTCAAATTAAGGACTTGGGCTTGTTCTTGGACTTTGGGAGTGCACTTTGGAGCGAGGTGAGTCTCCTTTATAACCTTGTAAGAGGGAATTGTCCCCATAGGATTGTAAATGAGAAATTATTGCTAAATGCGGGGGCTACGCACGTATTAGGTGACGAGAATCCATGCGTAGCTATTATATGATAATTGTTCGGGTAGTTTAGGACCCACATCATATCTAATTGGGGAATATCTCTTAATTTAAATTGCCAATATGATCATCATGGGTTGCTAGAGACTTGAGGAAATGAAAGTGAACATATGAGTTTGTTGAGCCTTGGTAGGAGTTCTCTTGTATGTAATTGAGCCTTATGTGCTTTTCTTGATATTTTCTTGATGATTATGGATCGGGCCGATCGCCTCGGTGATAATAGATGCATCTATGGTTCGTGCCGCGCAACCCTCGGCAGTGCACAATTTATTTTCTGTTGGAGCGGGCCGTCGACCTCAGCATGATTGTGCATGATTTATATGCTTACATTTAGTTATGGCATGATCACTCATTCAATATGAAAAAGGGAAAACTGGTAATTAAATTAAGACATGAACATGAATATGACTCTTCTATTAAACTTGTGTTATTGGAAATGCTCTATGCTGTAAATCTCACTTTATTATATTATATTATCTTGACCTTAGTAAGTATCAAGTCGACTTCTCGTCTCTACTTCATCGAGATTAGACGGGATACTTACTGAGTACATGTGATTTATGTACTCATGCTACACTTCTGTACTTAAATGTACAGGCTTTGAGGCAAGTGGATCTGGACATCATCCTGGTGCGCTACAGTGAGCACGCTTGGGGACTTCTACGATGAGCTGCTTCTCCCTCATGCCGATCCACAGCCGAAGAAGTCCTTTCTTGTACATTTGTTTCTGTCTATCCTGATTCAGACAGTATGATAGTGTATTATTCTTTTTGAGTATATTCTACTAGTTGCCCGTAGCTTGTGATACCAGGATCTGGCACACACAGTAGTAGACATTCATTTTGGGGTTGTACTGCTATTTTAGCACTTTATGATCTTTACTGGTCTTACTTTTATATTCGAATATCTAGTATAACTATTTATTGGCTTGGGTAAAATGAGATCTTAATCACATTT
>MU721075.1:2431-18762 GCA_026770625.1 Nicotiana glauca | reverse complement strand
AGGGTTGTGAATTAGCCATGAATATTGTTGTTTGATATTAGCTTGACCTTGATTATAATTCACAAATATATGGTTGTTTCTTCAATTCTATGTTAAATTGCTTAATTGTCTGGCCAACAGTTAGGTTCTATTTACTATCTATGCTATGCTTGGGAAAGTCATGTTTAGATTAGAGAAGAATTGAAGAGAGCATGATCTTAACCCTTAGGGGGAGCGGATTTGTGGTTAGGATAGGAATATACCTAGTCACCGTGCTTAATTAAATATCGTAATCTTAATGCATTCTTAATAGATTGATTTCATAGGAATACATGCATTAATTTATTAAGAATAGGTGAGTAGTACTTCGGGAGAAGGCTATGAGAGCATTTATCGATTAATTAGAAATCATGGGTGAATTATATGAAAGGGATAGTTAATTAGAACACAATACGAATGGTGAATAGATCACAACCATGGAATACTTGTTTCTACTGAATACACAACAATCAATTCGTTACTTGATAATTTAATATTACTTAGAATCGTAGTATATTATAATCATATTATTGGACTTTGATTTTTGCTGGACGGAATAACAATTTTAGTAATTCCGTGAGTAATTTACACAAGTCTATGTGGGTTCGACACTCAACTTATCATTATATTACTTGTCGATCACGTATACTTGCGTGTGCGTTTGGGAGCAACAAGTTTTTGGCGCCGTTGCCGGGGACTTAAATATTAACTACTTGCTAGTTTTTGCTTTAATTGCTTATTTCGTCTTGTCTAACATTACTTGATTATTGCTCAGATCTCAGGAACTTTTATTGAATGCGTAGGGTCAGAAGCCAGGACAGACTTCAAGGCTTTGATCCTGAACCTCAGAGAACATTTCACATGAGGTTGAGGGAAGCAAGGGACACGAATAATATTCAGGCACTTGTTCAATTTCCTGTGAACATGGCAGAGGAGCAACCTATAGTTGTTCAGGAGGTGGCAATGCCCAGCATTGCTAATGTCACCTCCAGTATCGTGAAGCCCAGGATCACTGGGCATTTTGAGCTGAAACTGAGCATGATCCAGTTACTTCATGCGAACGGGCAATTTATGTTCCACATGAGGATCCACAGTAGCACATTCTGAACTTCTTGGAGATTAGTGATACTTATATCACTAACGGGGTCACTCCAGATTATGTGAGGCTCACACTTTTTCCATTCTCTCTATTGGGTGAGGCTAAGTGATGGCTAAAGGAGAACCAGCTAACTCCATTACAAAATGGAATGATTTGGCGAAAAAATTTCTAGAAAGGTTCTTTCCTTTAGGCAAAACTGCAAAGATCAGAAGTGAAATAGTGGCCTTCAAACAGAAAGCAGGTGAATCTTTATACTCAGCTTGGGAAAGGTTCAAAGGGCTACTCAGAGACTGCCCTCATCACAATCAGACAAATAAATTGTTAGCTCACACTTTCATACAAGAACTACATTCTGAAATAAAGATCGTAGTAGATACTGCAGCTGGGGGTCAGGTGTTGGAGAAAATCTTTGACGAGATATATGCATTATTGAACAAATTCTCCAAGAGCAATCCGGATTGGCAAGGAGAGATGGGCAGGCACACAGTGCAAAAGTCTGCAGAGGTTCTTGAGTTAGATGTTGTCTCAGCATTAACAGCGCAGATTGCTACACTGGCCAATCAAGTGAACCAGATGAATTTGAGTATCAACAATCAGCAAACACAACCGGTACAACAAGTTCAGGCTTTTTGTGAAATATATGGAGAAGGGCACACGAGCGATATATGCCGCGCAAACCTAGAGTCTATCTGCTTTGTGAGTAATTCAAACAGGGGCCAAACAAACCAATATGGGAACACTTACAATCCCAACTGGAGGAACCACCCAAACTTCTCTTGGGGTGGAAACCAGGGCACACAGAATCAATACAAGCCTCAAGCACCTGAACAGCAATATAGACCACCTCAGGTTGAATAACAAGCGAATCCTACAAGTCACCTTGAAGACATGTTAAAAAGGTGATGGCTGAATAGCAATCTCTCTCTCTCAGAACGTGATGGCTGAACAGCAAGCCCTCGACATAACAGTGAGAAATTTGGAGCTTCAAATGGGACAGGTTGCTAGTGCTCAAAATACTAGACCAGCGGGAGCTCTTCCAAGTGACACGGAAGCCAATCCTAGGGCGACCCTTAATGCTGTGTCGTTGAGGAATGGGAGACAACTAGAGGAAGTTCTATCTAAAAAGAGGAAACAGGTGACTTTTAATGAGATGCCAGCCACTGTATAATCAACATCAAAGAAAGCCAAGGAGCCAGAGAAGCCGGCTGGAGAGGCGGTGGCTGAGTAATCCCCACAATTGGTTGCAAGGCCACCACCTCCATTCTCTCAAAGACTACAGAAATTACGAGATCATGCTACATATAAAAAGTTACTTGATATCTTGAAGCAGGTACAGATTAATATTCCATTGGTTGACATCTTACAGGAAGTACCCAAATATGCAAAGTACATCAAGGACATTGTGGCGAATAAAAGGAGTCTGGCCGAGTTCGAGACGACACTCACTGAGGAGTGCAGTTCCAGAATTCAAGGCAAGTTACCTCAGAAATTGAAGGATCCAGGTAGTTTCACTATCCAAATCACGATTGGTAAACATGTTGTTGGGCGAGCTCTATGTGACCTTGGAGAAAGCATCAATTTGATGTCGCTAGCTATATTCAGACAGTTGGGGTTGCGTGAACCACGCCCAACCACAGTTATCTTACAGTTAGCTGACCGCTCCCTTGCTCATCCTGAGGGAGTAATTGAACATGTGCTTGTCCAAGTGGGGTCTGTTATATTCCTAGCTGATTTTATCATCCTGGATTATGAGCCTGATCAGGAAGTCCCACTTATTTTGGGGTATCCATTATAAGCCACAGGCCGATTATTATTGATGTTTGTGAAGGAAATATGACGATGAGAGTGGGTGATCGAGTGGAGGTCTTCAACGTTTATAGAGCACTCAAGTTACCAACCCACTATGAAGAGTTGTCCATGATCTCTGTGGTAGAAGGTGATGCCATGTCGTTAGTACCTTATATGAGCCCTGCAGATCATGTTGAACGTGTATTGATTGGGGACGTAGAAAATGGTGAAGATGAAAGGATGGGAGAAATTGAGCAAGTGCTGGATATGTCCTGCTGTTATGTACATGGGGTTAGAAAATTTGAATAATTGGACAGGCCTATCACTCTAACCCTCCCCAGGCCATCTATTGAAGAGGCTCCGAAGCTAGAACTCAAGCAACTTCCAGCGCATCTGCGCTATGCTTATTTGGGGAACTCAAAGACACTGCCTGTGATTATTTCATCCAGCTTGACCAGCACTCAAGAAGAAAAATTGCTCAGAGTCCTCCGTGAGCGTAAAAGGGCCATTGGGTGGACTATAGCTAACATTAAGGGAATTAGTCCATCATTTTACATGCATAAAATCTTTCTAGAGGACGGACACCACCCCAGTGTAGAGCAGAAAAGGAGATTAAATCCCATTATGAAGGAGGTGGTTAAAAAGGAAGTAATCAAATTGCTCGATGCAGGTATCATTTTTCCTATTTCTGATAACAACTGGGTAAGCTCGGGTCAATGTGTGCCTAAAAAGGGAGGAATGACTGTAGTTGAGAACGAGCAGAATGAGCTAATCCCCACTCGCATTGTTACGGGATGGAGAGTTTGCATTGATTATAGAAGGCTTAATAAGGCAACTCGCAAAGATCCTTCCAACTCCCACTCATCGATCAAATGCTAGAAAGGTTAGCCGGGCATGAATATTACTGCTTCCTTGATGGTTATTCAAGATGCAATCAAATCGTGTCATATGCCCAGAGGACCTGGAGAAGACTACTTTTACTTGTCCTTATGGCACCTTTGCCTTCAAGCGAATGCCATTTGGTCTTTGTAATGCACCAGCCACTTTCCAGAGATGCATGATGGCTATTTTCACCGACATGGTGGAAAATTTCGTGGAAGGGTTTATGGATGATTTTTCAGTTTTTGGGTCTTCTTATGATGATTGCTTGAGGAATTTAAGCAAGGTGCTGGCTCGTTGTAAAGAAAAAAATCTGGTACTAAATTGGGAAAAGTGTCATTTTATGGTACAAGAGGGCATCGTATTAGGTCACACAGTATTTCGGAGCGGCATTGAAGTTGGTAAAGCAAGGGTGGAGGCGGTTGCAAAATTACCTCCACCTATCTCAGTGAAGGGTGTCCGGAGTTTCTTGGGACACGTGGGTTTCTATCGGCGCTTTATTAAAGATTTTTCAAAAATTGCCACTCCCTTGTGCAGGATGCTTGAAAAAGATGTATCTTTCAATTTTGATGATTCTTGCCTCAACGCATTTGAGGAACTTAAAAAGAAGTTGGTGACTGCCCCCATTATTGTGGCACCTGATTGGTCTCCACCCTTTGAACTTATGTGTGATGTGAGTGACCTTGCTATTGGGGTAGTGCTAGTCCAGAGGAAGGACAAGATGTTTTATTCCATAAACTATGCGAGTAAGACTCTTGATGATGCACAGCAGAATTACACCACCACTGAGAAGGAGTCATTAGCCGTTGTGTGGGCCTTTGAGAATTCCGGGCATACTTGGTGGGAACGAAAGTCATAGTTCATATGGACCATGCAGCAATCAGGTATTTGTTTACAAAAAAGGAATCCAAAGCTCGTTTAATGCGCTGGGTTTTGTTGCTGCAGGAATTTGATATTGAATACGAGATCGAAAGGGGACAGAGAACCAAGTAGCTGATCATCTATCACGGTTGGAAAATCATGATCACGTGGAGGAGGGTGTCCAAATTAAAGAAGTGTTCCTGATGAGCAACTTTTTTCTATAACCCAAGACTCTCCCCCGTGGTATGCAGACTATGTGAATTATCTTGTGAATGGAGTACTCCCTCCCGAAATCCAATCTGAAGCTAGAAAGCAGTTCTTACATGATGTGAACTTCTAATACTGGGATGAGCCCTATTTGTTCAAGCAATGTGCTGATCAGTTGATGAGGAGATGCATTCCTAAAAAAGAGGTGGAATTAGTGTTGTATGATTGCCACGCATCACCTTATGGGGGCCATCATGGAGGAGATAGAACAGCTGCAAAGGTGTTACAATACGGTCTCTTTTGGCCAACCTTATTCAAGGATGAGCATGCATTCGTTAAGAAGTGTGACCAATGTTAGAGAACGGGAACAATCACAAGGAAGCATGAGATACCTTTGAATAATATTCTAGAAGTTGAGCTTTTTGATGTGTGGGGGATAGATTTTATGGGGCCATGTCCACCGTCCAGAGGAAACAAATACATTTTGCTGGCCATTGACTACGAGTCAAAATGGGTGGCGGCAACTGCTTTGCCAACCAATGATGCCATGGTGGTAGCTGCTTTTGTGAAAAAGAAGATATTCTCAAGATTTGGGACTTCACGGGCCTTAATCAGTGATGAAGGGACTCATTTTTGCAATTGATTGTTAATGTAAGGCCCTGGAAAATTTCTCTAAATAAATTATGCTTTCGTGGTGCTATGTAGGCTAATTATAATATTTTATGTGCTATTAACATGGTGGACATCAATTGAACTTGGTAAATAAGTGTACAAGTATTGTGGTAAGAAATTTGGGGGTCCAAGGAAGGGCCTAAGTCCGAGTCAAATTGGAAAATTTCGTAATAGGCTAAGATTGCAAATGAGTTCGCACAAGGCTCCAATTTGAACGATCATATCTAACTATTTATGAGGTTTTATACGATGAATAACATATCAAATGAAAGGTCTTTGAGTCTAGATTCCAACGCTTCAAACCGTTCATCATTTGGACATTCCTACACAAAGTTATGATAAAATTACCGAAGGCTAGAAAAAAATGCGATCCTGTGTCAAATCTGCGATCGCAGAATCACAATGTGGTCCGCATTTTCGATCTGCGATCGCAAATATGGCCGCAGACTGGGCTAGTGTAGCCCAGTTTTGGGTAGTGATTTTGCGATTCACTCTACGGCTCGCATGTTGGGTCTGCGGTCCATTCTGCGATCGCAGACCCTGTTACGAAAGGTTAATTTTCTTATTTTTATAACCCGACCCCATTTTAATATATAGCCTTTGGGGCTTCATTTGGGGTCATTTTCTATTATTTTTGAGAGAGGTGAGAGCATTTCTAGAGAGAGAAGGATGAACCAAGCATGTAAATCATCCAATCTAGCATCAATCTTCAAGAATCAAAGAACCCAATAAGAAGTTTTTCATCTAAGAGGTAAGATTCTATACCCTAGGTTTTAATTTCGAGCTTGGAGTACAAGATGGGATATTGAGGTATGATTCTTGGGAGAAATACTATTATGTATTCATGCATGTACAACTTAGGTTTATGAGAAGATTGTTTAACATAAATAAGTAAAGATTTGGTTGGGGAATGAAGGAAAACGTTGAAAAAAAGAGATTTGAGATTTAGATGCTCAACAAGTATTTGATAAAATGCTCAAATGAGCTGAAACCATGAATACTTTTCTAATTTGTGTTCAATTTTGTTATGTCTCAAACTAGATTGGAGTTGCTAGAATTTTCGGAACGTTGTAGTAACTTAAGGAAATCTTAGACGAGGTATGTTAGGCTAAAACTCCCTCTTCTTAGAAATTGAGCTCCCATGGTGCCCCTGCGTATGTTGTGAGTACGAAATTTGATTTATGTAGTATTTATTATTTCAAAGGATTTGGGGCGTTGCAAGAATATATGTGAAGGATGTTCCTCAATGTGTTTAATACGTTATTCTTGGTAAATGAGGATATGTGAAAAATGGGAACTATGTGCTAAAATGCCTAGACTTCCAGTCAAGTTTAAAATGAGATTTTGATGCCAAATTGTGTGAGAAAACTCATTATGGTTGATCCTCTGAATTGTTCTTATGTGTACCAAAATGTATTTGATTGATTGTGTCTAGTTGTTGGTAATGTACAAAGATGTTTGGAAGTGAAGTAAGTGACTGTGTAAATGTGGTAAGATTGAACTTTGGATTCTTACTGTGATTAGTACTTTACATTAATTGGTGTTTTGACCCTATATTTGTAAAAGATGCATTCCAATATGATCAAGGTGCTATTGTTAATAACTTAAAAAGGGTGTAAGGGATATGAATCATGTATTGAAATGCTAAGACCTTAAATTGAGATTGAGTTGCATATCTTATGCCAAACTATGTGCAATCCTCTATGTGTAANTATATGCCGGGGATTCATGGTTCCTCTCATGTGTACTTGACATCTCGAATTAAATGGCTTGTTGTTGGAATTGATATCGATGTGAAATGTGGGAAAGAAGAGATTGAGTTATGAAACGTGGCCTAGTGCCAAGTATGATGTGATAATTATGGCCCCAAGTGCCTATGAATTGATATATGTGAAATAATAATAAAATGAAATTGTGATTGAGGTAACTTCTTGTAAGACAGCTTAGCCGATTGGGCCGTGATCAGACGCCATGTTATACATCCATGGTGGTAATGTATTAAAAATTGAAAGTGGAAAGTGATATTGAAATAATGGTAACGTCTCGGGGAGACGGCTTAGCCGATAGGGCCATGATCGGACGCCATGATATATATACACATGGTGGAAATGTATTGATGATTGAAACTGAAAGTGTAAAAGAAATAATGGTAACGTCTCCGGGAGACGGCTTAGCCGATCGGGCCGTGATCGGACTCCGCTCAAGAAAGCGGTGGTATTATAAATGAATTTTGGAAATGAAAAGGAAAGATAAGATTGTGATTGGAGTGTATGCCTCGAGTGAGGTGACCTAGCCGATCGGGTCGAGAGTGGACTCCGCTCATGATAGCGGTGGTATTGGAAACAAATGATGAATAGTGTGGAATGCCCCAAACTAAAGATTATGGAAACATAATGTGAAAATTGTAAAATTATTTTAGTGCCCAATCTAAAGCTATGGGAATTATGTGAAAGTCATATAATTCTTTGATTTGATGATGTGGTGATTGTTAAAGCTTTTGAATTACCTTTATGAATTTCTTTATTCTTGTTTGTCAATTCTTTCAAATGACAATGTGTTAATGATTTCTTTATTCTTGTTTGATAGTTCTTTTTAATTAGATGGTGTTTAGTTATACATAATAGTGCTATTCAATGGCACTAACGTCCCTTTTTCCGGGGGCGCTGCATTCATTTTATGATTGTAGGTGGTTCCATAGCAGGCAGTGTTGGTCGCAGCCGGTGACGCATCTTTCTTTTAGCTGATTTGGTGAGCCCCACTTTATTTCGGGGTCATGTACGATTGTTTATCATGTACCTTTTATTTAGAGGTATAGCCGGAGCCTTGTTGCTGGCATTTTCATATTATTCTTCAGTTATATTTAGAGGCTCCATAGATAGGTTGTGGGTGGAGTTTGGTATTGGGAATTAAAGTGGAAATATTAATGTTTTACAAAGATCTATAAAAACTTGTAATATTTTGATAATTATGAATGAAGTTGCTAATGGAAGTGAAATGAAATCGGTAAAGACTTGTTTATAAAATTTGATTAATGATGTATATTTCCTTTTTATTCAAAGATTGGGAAGTATGTATGAAACCTGTCAGGCTTGCTCAGTCGGGTTTACTCGGTTGAGCGCCGGTCGCGCTCCTCGGATTTTGGGGCGTGACAGACTTGGTATCAGAGCCTAAGGTTTTAAAGTGTCCTAGGATGTCTCGGAGCCGTGTCTAGTAGAGTCCTTCTTATCGGTGTGTTGTCGACCACATCTATAAGTTGGAGGCTATTCGGACATTTAGGAATTTCACCCTTCTTTGATACTCCAGATCGTGCAGTATAGCTCAAGATATGGAGCTAATTTTCTCTGTAAGTTTGATTCTTAAGATTGTTAATTTTGATACCATAATCCGCGAATTTGAAGCATGTAAGGAGGGATTGATCCCACCATTGAGTCCGAGTGGATTGCCCAAGGACTTGTTAGGAAAATGTGCTGAGCTGTGGACGGATTGATATAACTTGTTGCTAAGGGGAGTAACCTTGTTCCTATTAATCTCACTTCACCACCAGATCATGTTGTGTATCAGTATGTTGCCAATGTATATTACAGATGTGGAGCCATGGTGCATCAGTTAAGGCACTACCCCACCAATATAGAGTCACCAAGTAAGTGACCCATTAGTATGTCATTCTGAATGCCACATACTTTTCCTTATTATATATGTACACCTATATGGGGAACCTGCATAGATATGGTCTTAACCAGAATCTGAATCACAAAACATTGTATGTGCCTGCTCTATGAATAAGACATATTATTCACAAAGTCTCCTGATCACAGTTCTCTTACTTATGGCCTCCTATGGAATTGAGCTCTATAGTTATGTTCCTGAATTGAGTTGTAACACTCTTGATACTTCCCACTTGCTTTTCCTAAATTCTCAACAAAGGACTATTCTCGATGAATTTCTTACAGAAACTTTTTATTTAAATGAACAACACCTACTTGTTTGCGCCTATACATGCACTATCATAAAGTTTACACATGTGGCGTCAAGTTCCATGCAAAGCATCCCAGAGTTGTGATCCTTCTCGAGTCACTCTTTTACTCAGTTGTGTATATGGCTTATATGATTTGAACAATCAATCTACTCTCTTATGAGTATCATCAAAGAAGCTTCTCACTATCTAGTAACATAAGAGCATACCTTAATACCTATCATATGAGTGCATATCAATCGAAATGGTCGTCGTGTGCATAAAATCATTCTGAAAATTGAGATCCTAATATCCCCATCATAGGAAGATCTTGTGCTGCCATAATTTTTGTGTCCACTTGAGATATCCCGTAACAAGTAGTTCACTTGGTTTCTAGTATTGTGGTCGCCCATGATGTGGTCTTGTATTGCAGATTGGGACTTAATATAGCAGAAGCATGTAGCTCATAACAAATGATCATTTCTCTTTATACCTCCACAACATGTTAATTGTGTTCCTTGGTTAGTGAATTCATTGTGTTAGTTCCCAACACTTGTTCGATAACCATGAGAGAACATTCCATTCTATGTGCCACTATGACACTTCCTTTCAAGTTAAAATTCATGGAGAATTCATCATGAACGTATGCAAACCTTCAATGATTATTTTTCACTGTCTCATTGAGTTTGTTTGTCTTTACACGCTCGGCTTCTATAATCGTTGACTATGTCATTGTCATGTGCGGGGAGTTTTTATACCCTTGGTATTCCACCTTCTTGGCTGGGTAGGAGTGTTAATTATTTTTCTCCCCGTAGCATCATGTTAACCATTAGAACCCCTCTTAATAATACATGATTTCATCCCAATGTTAAGATGTCCTAGCTATGCGGTTTCACCTGTGAAAGGTTGAGATTAGATGCCTTCAGATTTTTTGCACATATCATGAGCATATTGATTTGGAAGACAAGTCATTGTATCTTTACTTCTCTCATATAGGATCAATTATTAGGAATGGCTAAGTTGTTTGAAGTACGATAATCTCATAAGTGTTCAACTTCTTTTCATCCTCATGGGCTTATGGCATAGATTCCTTGTGTCAGCTAACGTCAGGAGTGTAATACCACTTCATGTATTTTGAATCCCATATCTCATTCAAGGTGCTAGAGTATAAATTAATCTTCCGTTCATTCTAGGGAACGACTAGGTCATGTACTTGAATGTTCCTCCTTAAATGATTTCTATTGCCAATGTACTACTTACCCTTATCCCTCATTTGTGTAATAGTTGAAGATCCTTTGTGTATCAATTCGATGGAAATTGCTAAAGGTATAGGTAAGGGATAGTTGGCTTATGAAGGGTATCTATTTGTCATCCTTGTTAGGTAAGTTTGGGGGTAGAGATTGTATCTGTGAAACTGTTATGGCAAAATTTGTAATTATAAGAGGCCACATTGAAGGCCGAGAGTGTTGTGGAAATAAAATATCTTCTCTTGCTTGTATAGCAGTTGGTTTTGTTTTGAAAGATACATTCTAGGCGTTATGATTTAAAAATGTGCAGTCCAGGTATCATCGTGATAATGAGGTGCTTGTAATGCTGAGGTTCTTGTTATTGATATATACATTGTGGTACTTTGTCGAGTTATGGATGTGTTTTTAGGATGGTTTTGGTGGTTCTCTAACAGGTAGATAGGCCTAATTACAAAGTAAACTCTACCGAAATTTTTGAAAAGTTTGGGAGTTGGTCAAAATTAAGGTACTTGAGGTAGGTTAGAAAGAAATTCATTATGTTACACATTTAAGTCAGACTCAACTCCTCATTCGAGGACGAATGATCCGAACGGGGGGAGAATGTAAGGCCCAGGAAAATTTCGCTAAATAAACTATGCTTTCGTGGTGCTACGTAGGCTAATTATAATATTTTATGTGCTATTAACATGGTGGACATCAATTTCACTTGGTAAATAAGTGTACAAGTATTGTGGTAAGAAATTTGGGGGTCCAAGGAAGGGCCTAAGTCCGAGTCAAATTGGAAAATTTCGTAATAGGCTAAGATTGCAAATGAGTTCGCACAAGGCTCCACTTTGAACGATCATATTTAAATATTTATGAGGTTTTATATGATGAATAACCTATCAAATGAAAGGTCTTTGAGTCTAGTTTCCAACGCTTCAAACCGTTCGTCATTTGGACATTCCTACACAAATTTATGATCAAATTACCGAAGGCTGAAAAAAAACACGATCCTGTGTCAAATCTGCGATCGCAGAATCACAATGCGGTCCGCATTTTTGATCTGCGATCGCAAATATGGCCGCACACTAGGCTAGTGTAGCCCAGTTTTGGGCAGTGATTCTGCGATTCACTCTGCGACTCGCATGTTGGATCTGCGGTCCATTCTGCGATCGCAGACCCTGTTACGAAGGGTTAATTTTCTTATTTTTATAACCCGACCCTATTTTAATATATAGCCTTTGGGGCTTCATTTGGGGTCATTTTCTACTGATTTTTGAGAGAGGTGAGAGCGTTTCTAGAGAGAGAAGGAGGAACCAAGCATGTAAATCATCCAATCTTGCATCAATCTTCAAGAATCAAATAACCCAATAAGAAGTTCTTCATCTAAGAGGTAAGATTCTATACCCTAGGTTTTAATTTCGAGTTTGGAGTATAAGATGGGATATTGAGGTATGATTCTTGGGAGAAATACTATTATGTATTCATGCATGTACAACTTAGGTTTATAGTAAGATTGTTTCACATAAATAAGTAAAGATTTGGTTGGGGAATGAAGAAAACCTTGAAACAAAAGAGATTTGAGATTTAGATGCTCAACTAGTATTTGATAAAATGCTCAAATGAGCTGAAACCATCAATACTTTTCTAATTTGTGTTCAACTTTGTTATGTCTCAAACTAGATTGGAATTGCTAGAATTTCCGGAACGTTGTAGTAACTTAAGGAAAGCTTAGACGAGGTATGTATGGCTAAAACTCCCTCTTCTTAGAAATTGAGCTCCCATGGTGCCCCTGCGTATGTTGTAAGTACGAAATTTGATTTATGTAGTATTCATTATTTCAAAGGATTTGGGGTGTTGCAAGAATATATGTGAAGGATGTACCTCAATGTGTTTAATATGTTATTTTTGGTAAATGAGGATATGTGAAAATAGGAACTATGTGCTAAAATGCCTAGACTTCCAGTCAAGTTTAAAATGAGATTTTGATGCCAAATTGTGTGAGAAAACTCGTTATGGTTGATCCTCTAAATTGTTCTTATGTGTACCAAAATGTATTTGATTGATTGTGTCTAGTTGTTGGTAATGTACAAAGATGTTTGGAAGTGAAGTGACTGTGTAAATGTTGTAAGATTGAACTTTGGATTCTTACTGTGATTAGTACTTTACATTAACTGGTGTTGTGACCCTATATTTGTAAAAGATGCATTCCAATATAATCAAGGTGCTGTTGTTAATAACTTAAAAAGGGTGCAAGGGATATGAATCATGTATTGAAATGCTAAGACCTTAAATTGAGATTGAGTTGCATATCTTATGCCAAACTATATGAAATCCTCTATGTGTAGAAATGTTTAAAGTAATCAAATGAATTTGGGAAATAGAGTGTGGCCAATGTGCTGAGAACTTGAATTATAATTGCACAATGTCATGATTGAAAAAGAAGGATTCAAGAATAATTGGTATAATTATTTGCTTATGCCTTTGATGTGTTTTTATTACGGATTGTTGTATCCCCTCTATTGATTTGGAAGAATCCATTGTGTTTAAAGTTCCAATTTCAATAAACTTGAGGTGTATGATTTATGAGATATTGTATATGTTGGGGATTCGTGGTTCCTCTCATGTGTACTTGACATCTCGAATTAAATGGCTTGTTGTTGGAATTGATATCGATGTGAAATGTGGGAAATAAGAGATTGAGTTATGAAACGTGGCCTAGTGCCAAGTATGATGTGATAATTATGGCCCCAAGTGCCTATGAATTGATATATGTGAAATAATAATGAAATGAAATTGTGATTGAGGTAACTTCTTGTAAGACGGCTTAGCCGATCGGGCCGTGATCGGATGCCATGTTATACATCCATGGTGGTAATGTATTAAAAATTGAAAGTGGAAAGTGATATTGAAATAATGGTAACGTCTCGGGGAGACGGCTTAGCCTATCGGGCCATGATCAGATGCCATGATATATATACACATGGTGGCAATGTATTGATGATTGAAATAATGGTAATGTCTCTGGGAGACGGCTTAGCCGATCGGGCCGTGATCGGACTCTGCTCAAGAAAGCGGTGGTATTATGAATGAATTTTGAAAATGAAAAGGAAAGATAAGATTGTGATTGGAGTGTATGCCTCGAGTGAGGTGACCTAGCCGATCGGGTCGAGATCGGACTCCGCTCATGATAGCGGTGGTATTGGAAACAAATGATGAATAGTGTGGAATGCCCCAAACTAAAGATTATGGAAACATATTGTGAAAATTGTAAAATTATTTTAGTGCCCAATCTAAAGCTATGGGAATTATGTGAAAGTCATATAATTCTTTGATTTGATGATGTGGTAATTGTTAAAGCTTTTGAATTACCTTTATGATTTCTTTATTCTTGTTTGTCAATTCTTTCAAATGACAAGGTGTTAATGATTTATTTATTCTTATTTGATAGTTCTTTTTAATTTGATGGTTTTTAGTTATACATAATAATGCTATTCAATACACTAACATCCCTTTTTCCGGGGGTGCTGCATTTATTTTATGATTGTAGGTGGTTCCATAGTAGGCAGTGTTGGTCGCAGCCAGTGACGCATCTTTCTTTCAGCTGATTTGGTGAGCCCCACTTTATTTCGGGGTCATGTACGATTGTTTATCATGTACCTTGTATTTAGAGGTATAGCCGGAGCCTTGTTGCTGGCATTTTCATATTATTCTTCAGTTATATTTAGAGGCTCCGTAGACAGGTTGTGGGTGGAGTTTGGTATTGGGAATTAAAGTGGAAATATTAATGTTTTACAAAGATCTATAAAAACTTGTAATATTTTGATAATTATGAACGAAGTTTCTAATGGAAGTGAAATGAAATCGGTAAAGACTTGTTCATAAAATTTGATTAATGATGTATATTTCCTTTTTATTCAAAGATTGGGTAGTATGTATGAAACCTGTCAGGCTTGCTCAGTCGGGTTTACTCGGTTGAGCGCTGGTCGCGCTCCTCGGATTTTGGGGCGTGACAGTTGAATAACCTTATTGCTAAATATGGAGTTTGCCACAAGGTTGCTACAACATATCATCCGCAGACAAGTGGGCAAGCTGAGGTGTCAAACCGAGAAATCAAGCAAATATTAGAGAAGATGATAAGTGTGAATAGGAAGGATTGAGCTACAAAGTTGGATGATGCCCTATGGGCATATAGGACTACATATAAAACACCAATTGGAGCGTCGCCTTACAAGCTGGTTTATGGGAAGGCCTGCCACTTGCCCGTTGAGCTCGAACATAAGGCATATTGGGCCATTAAGAAGCTGAACATGGACCTTGAAGCCGCAGGTGAGAAAAGACTTATGCAGTTGAATGAGTTAGAAGAGTTCAGGTCGCACTCTTATGAAAATGCCAAGCTATATAAAGAAAGGACCAAACGATGGCATGACAAGAATATCAAGCCACATCACTTTGAGCCAGGCCAACAGGTATTGTTATTCAATTCTAGACTGCGACTGTTCCCTGGGAAGCTAAAGTCGAGATGGTCAGGTACTTTTAAGGTGGTGAGATTCACCCCTTATGGTGCAATCGAGCAATGAGCTTTAAATGGTGAGAGGACATTCTTGGTGAATGGTCATAGAGTCAAGCATTACTGGGGAGGAATGATTGATCGTGAAAATACGAAGGTTGTACTTGCTGATGAGTAAGCGAGACTCTGCGTTGTGCCGCGACGTTAAATCAGGCGCTGGTTGGGAAGCAACCCAACATGTATATCTTTTAGTTATTGATTTTTTTTAGTGTCAAGTTTTGTGTTATTTTTGTTTTACAGTGTAGGGGAAGTCTGAGTACCCAAAGTTGAAGCTGAGGAGCATGTTTGAGCTTAAATATGGGGTCGTCCCAACCCTTAATATTGAGGATCATGTCCGAGCTAGGCCCGAGAGGGTCTCAGGGAGTATTTCTCACCCTTGTTTTAATATTTCTCTATGATCATGCATCGAGGACTATGCATAATATAAGTGTGGGGTGGGAAAACTACTTTCAGACTTTTCTCGACGATGGATCTTTTGAACAATTTTCTTGAGGGATAAAAGTTCGATTTCAAAACACCAAATAGATTTTTGTTTTTATTTTATTTTATTTTATTTTATTTTGAATAGTTAGGTAGTATTCCTTGGTTTTTCTTTAGGCACCGGTTATTTTCCAAGGATGTAGCTCAAACCGGGCATTTTAATTTCTTTTTAGGAGTAGTTTAGGAAAAAACGGAGTCATTCTGAGATACTCATTGACATGATTGATGCTAGCATATTAGGCTATGACATACATTCTATTTTCCCGTGTACTTGGTTTGAATTATGAAGCCTAAGTAAAGTAAATAGCCTATTTTTTATGCCTTTTCTCAGTTGTTTGACTTGTATGCCACACAGTGCAAGTTTGTTTAAAGTTCTCAATTATGCGTGCTTTCTTGACTTGAGAGTTGAAAAGAACGGTCTTGATTGAGTCATGTGCAACGTGTGTGAGAGGATTTGTGATTTTCTGTGCTATCCTGTATAGTCTAGAACTTGCCATGTGTGTTAATTGAAGCGAAATTGTAAGTTGTGCTAATCTAGGAGATGACGTAGGCATTTTCTTGCTTGATCATGGATGT
>MU721064.1:54676-88617 GCA_026770625.1 Nicotiana glauca | reverse complement strand
AGGCTATATATCAAAATGGGGTCGGGTTATGAAAATTAGAAAATTAACCCTCCGATGTCAACTATGCTACCGCAGAATCCACCGCAGAATGGGTATGCGGGCTGCAGATTCGTCGCAGAACTCGTTGCCTAGAACTGGGCTATTCTACCTCATTCTACGACCATTCTGCGATCGCAGAATGGGTTTTACGGTCCGTAGAGTTCAATCTGCGATCGCAGATTTCACACAGACTCGCATTTTTCCAGCTTTTGGTAATTTGATCATAACTTTGCGTACGAATGTCCAAATGACGAACGGTTTGAAGAGTTGGAAACTAGACTCGAAGATCTTTCATTTTATAGGTTATACAGCACCTAAAATCTTATAGATATTTAGATATGCTCGTTAAAATTAGGGACTAGTGCAAGATCATTGGGAATTTTAACCTATTATGGACGTTTCCAATTTTTCTTTAGACTTAGGCCTTTCCTTGGACCCCAAATCACTTACCATAAGACTTATGCACATATTTACCAAATACAATGGATGTACACCATGTTAATAGCACATCAAAATATTATAATAAACCTACGTGACACCACGAAATCCTAAATTACTTAGCGAAAATTTCCGGGGCCTTACATTATTATTCGAATTGCTGCAGTTTAGTGACGCTACCCCAATGATGCGCAACGCCGGAAGCCAGGGGAAAACGAACTAGCCTTTCCCCCTTACAAAACTCACTATTTTTCTTTGGACGCAGGCACTCAACTTACAATATTGTTAGAAATATTTATGTATGCATAATGTCTCAAGAACGCAACTTCTCAGAATCGTCACTTGCTATCCATACACAACCTCCCCAGTAGTCACGATATCGTAATCAGCTATCAGCTAAGAAATCTCACTACTACTCGTCCTTTAACATTCTCTCATTGTATAAGGCTACCATTCTGCCTTTCGAGACTAAGCACTGTCTCCATCTGCCTTTTTTTCTTGCATAAGGCTATCTTTCTGCCTTTCGAGACTAAGCATTGTCTCCATCTGCATCTTTGCATCGCATAAGGCTACCTTTCACCCTGCTGGAATTGTGAATTCAAATTGAAGCAAGTTAATGCTGTGGACTTGTGGTTTAAATGAATTTGTTATTTATTTAAATAGTTTTCTTATTGTTGGTTATTAGATAATTGTAATTAAGATACCGTGAATTATAATGAACTGTATAGGACTGTCTATGATATGAACTGCCAGGATTATTGCTTGTCTTTTGTATAGTTTATAGAGGTTTTAATCGTTTAAGTACTACTATATCTCATAAGATTACATAAGTGTTCTGTTAATACCTTGACTTGTTTTCAAATAGTATTGGTTTAGAATCGCATGAATGTGTTTTCCATCAATATTAACTTAGAATAATTTGAATCAATCTTGTAATTTGAAAGGAAAAAGATTGATTTTAGTAGTGACAAGTAAGGCATATTTGTTCGATGATGTTTAGCTCTAGTAAGGTTTGGCTTTGAAATTCATCCCAATCATCAACTCACTGTATTTCATATTTTAACCCTAGCATGTGATTTAAAAAGCAATTCTTAGACCTTTTTAGTAAAGTTAACAAACTAGTTGATTGATTTTTTGGAAATTAACTGGCTACCTGATTCCATTTGAGCTTGGGCCACAGCCTGCGAATGGCTGATTTACATGTCAATTTACAAGTTATATTCTTTGGGCTTCTGTTGGAGCCCAGCGCAGGTTAGTTTAATCATTGATTAGTTGTATTAGGCTAATAATGTTGATTAATTAGAATTTCTTTTTTTTTTCTAGACAAAAAAAAAATCCTAGTTGCTTTAGTTTGCCTTTTAAAATAAATGAGACGAGCCTCGCCAAATAAAATGCATAAATTGTGGTGCCCTCGATAAATGTTTATACAAAATACTTATACTTCGGGATGGGTTGTTTAGCAAATTTCACGGCCTTCCCCAAAATAATAACACGTTAGTCACTTTAAGCGCGTTTCTAATAATCTTACTTTCTTAAATACGGGTGCACATTGATGTGACCCAAATCCAAATATCAACGGAGTCAAAATATGTTGACAACCACGGGTGCACTGGTGCGATGTGGTTCGAGACGCACTTTCACGACGTTGCAATTCTTATTAAAACAAAAAATAAAAGCGAATTACTAATAAAAGGCACAAAAGTCAGAACATGTTTTGAAATCAGATAAAAGAAAATACAACAGTTGAGCGACCATGCTAGAACCACGAAATCCGGGAATGCCTAACACCTTCTCCCGGGTTAACAGAATTCCTTACTCGGATTTTTGGTTCGCGGACTATTAACAGAGTCATAATCTCCTCGGTTCGGGATTTAACCGGTGACTTGGGACACCATTAATCTCCCAAGTGGCGACTTTAAAATCTAATAATAAATCCCATTCCAATTGTCCTTTAAGTGGAAAAACTCCTTTATGCCCTTGCGGGAGTAAGAAAGTTAAATTGTTGTATTTGGCTTTATCTGATTTTTCTACGTGTTCCATGCTATATGTGCTAAGTGTTTTACCACTTTGATATTTGTTGAAACTGTATATATAAACCGTCGCGAATCCCTTCCTCTTTCTGAGTCTTCTACATCACGGAGAAGGGTGAACTTCGTGTAGCTTCTCTTCTGTTTAGAGTCTTTCCCAATTTAGAACGAGGTTTGGATAAGTTGCAAAGCCGGCGGAGCTTCTGTATCCCCGGTACGCTGCCTCCCCCTCGGCTCGAGTTGTCCGCAGGGGTAAGCCAGGTCTAGACCAATAAACCTAGGGCTTAAACCTAGAAGAACAATAAACTCATGCCGGATCCCTAGTAGGACGCTTGTTTGCATCATGTGCAATTGACTTAGGGGACTCAACATAGGGGTTGGGTCCGTCTAGGACAGGTGACCTGAATTGAAATGACCATCCTGATGCATCTTACGTGTTACTTGCGCATCTATTTGCTCTGCTTCGCATGTTGACCGGCTTGTATACAATGAGTGAAAATTGCAAAAAATAGCAGTGTTAGGACTAAGTGAGGGTAATCATTTGATTGAAAAGAAAAACCAATACCCAACTAGTGCCGAAATGCTGCCGGATTTTCGAAAAATGAAAAAAGAAAAAAACGAAATTTGAAATTAGAGAGAAAGATGGCTATTCAAAATAGCTTTGATTTTGGCCAATCAGCCCGAACTACGCTGGTTTGATTCTCACCGGATGCGAGATACGTAGGCAACCCTCATCGGTTCCAACCACCCTTTTTCAAAAATAGCCAAAAAATACTGACATTTTAATTTTTTATAAAAATAAGGCGGGTGACGCCATTCTTGTTGTAAAATAAGCCGAATGTCCCCAAAAGAGCACCGGAAGGCTGTTTTTACAAGAACAGTCACCATGAGTCATTTTAAAACGGTTTGTGGGCACAACCTTACAATCTCCCTTTCGAAAAGTGCTGAAAGGTCGTATTTGCAAAGCCGAGTCTTTGTTGCCTTAAATAAGATTTCGAAAATAGTCACTTTTATTTCAAAATAAGTCATTGCATGGCAAGTTTTTTTTAAATAGTCACAGTTGATATTGAAGCCTTCGCAGTCTTGCGGAGGCCTACGACGATGCCGAGTGATGCCCGTGGACCCCAGGATTTGAAGCTTTGATGTACTCCTAGATTAGTCGAGTCTGTAATTTTGTTTTTGAGGCTGTTTTGTATTTTCCTTTTTGAAAAATGAAAAACAAATAGTCTAGTAGTTTTTCTAATCACAGTTGTTAATTTGAAAATTCTCAAAAAATGTTTTCTTGCATTCAATTTTGCACTTATTTGCAAGAAATACGCTCGGTCTGATTCATGCGGGGTTATGATACGTAGGCAATCCACGTAGGATTCGACCATAACCAAAAGAAAAAAAAAGGAAGACAGGAAAAACCACAAAAAGGCAAAAAGAAAAGAAAAAAAGGAGAGGAAAAACCAAAAAAGGGCAAAAAGAAAAGAAAATAGAGGAAAAAAAAGAAAGAAAAGAAAAATCAAGAAAGGAAGAAAATAGGAACAAGAGAAGACAAAGGCAAGAGTGAAAAGAAGAAAAAAAAAGAAGAAAAACAAAGGAAGAGAAAGTTTGCAATTGGAAATAAGGAAAAAGCCGGGATGACGCATGCGCCCGATCAAAAGCTGTTTCCAATATGTTAAATGCCCTAACACTAACGTGATGTTTCATTTTTGTCGTGTCATTCCAGAAAGGTGGTTGGTTTGTGGTTTTGAAATGGCAACTCCTCTTTACAACACAAGGACAAAAGGCAGTCGGCATCCTAGCAACCCATTCCTACAACACCCGTTCAAACAACAAATTGAACATGGTAGGCCAAGAACCAGATATCAGTATCATGGACCCATCAAAAGAGGTGGAAGTGGTAGATGTCAAAGCAATGAAGGAAGAGAAGTATAAGTTGAGGCATCAGATGGCCGAGATGAATCAGGCCTGAGCTAAGGGTCTGCCAGCACCAGTTTATCCCACCAATCCAGCATATATCCCACCTTTGGCGCAGTCTCAGGAGCCTCCTCCTGTGAATTAATCTCCATTTTTTCCTTCCCACCAACAAAGTTATGGCACCACCTTCTATCCTCCCCAAGCTCCACCACCCAAACAAAACCCTCCTCCACCAATCACCCATATCTTTGTGGCGCCTCCACCCGCCACATTGCAAAGATCTTCCAGTGAGCCCCTGTTTCAAGCTCACGACAGTTACTACTATCCTCCTGAGCCTACCTTTAAAGCTCCTAAGCCACATTCCTATACTCCTCACCTTGAGCTCCCGGTGGGAACTGACAAGCCTCTTAAGGATCCGGTATAGGATGAGATATTTTGAAAAGTAAAAAGCCTGGAGCAATCCTTCAGGAACATGCAAGGATTGGGTGGCCAAGTCAGTGTGGCCTACAAGGATTTGTGCTTGTTTCCCGATGTCCAGCTGCCAGCCGGGTTCAAGTTACCAAAGTTTGATTTGTATGATGGACATGGTGACCCTGTAGCCCACCTGAGGGGGTTCTACAGCAAAATGAGAGGAGCCGGTGGGAAGGATGAATTACTGATGGCATACTTCAGCCAGAGTCGGAGTGGTTCTTCTTTGGAGTGGTATACACGACAAGATCATGCTCGATAGTACACCTGGGATGACTTGGCCAAGCATTCGCCTGCCATTTCCAGTACAATCTCGAAATCATCCCGGACCTCCTGTCACTGACCAAAATAGAGAAGAAGCCCGGGGAAAGCTTCAGGGAGTACGGTTTCCGGTGGGGAGAGCAAGCAGCAAGAGTCGATCGTCCCATGAAAGAGAGCGAGATGGTCAATTACTTCTTACATGCTTTGGCGCCTACTTACTATGGTCACGTGGTATTGGCAGTGGGAAAATCTTTTAACGAGGTAGTGAAAATGGGAAGTATGGTTTAAGAGGGGCTCAAATCCGACAAAATCATGAACTATTCGGCAATCAAGGCGGCTACCCAGGCTATCCAGAGCAGCACTGGGAAAGAAAAAGAAAGAATATGTGGCGGTAGTTGACTCGAGAACTTGGTCCAGGGGCCCATCACCATATACCCAGCCTCAACTCCAACCCCAAACCTATCCCCGAGCTCCACATAATCCACCTCAGTATTATCCTCCGAACAATGTCCAGTCATATGTCCAACCACCAGGTCACTCCCTACGGCGAGCGCCAGCACCGCATAATGCATTCTTGCCTTCACATCATTTTCGAACACCCAACAACCCTAGAAAACAGGGGCAGGGAGAAGAACAAAAGCAAAGAAATAGTTTCACGCCAATTGGGGAGTCCTACACAAGCTTGTTTGAAAAGTTAAGGCATGGTGGCCTGATTGAGCCACTCCTCGGCTATACTCTAGACCCATATGCAAAAGGTTTTGATCCTGCTGTACGATGCATGTACCAATCTAATTTCCAAGGGCACAGCATTGAAGATTGTCGTTCTTTGAAAAGGGAAATAGAAAGAATGATTCAAGAGGGGGTAATTGTGATCAATGACAGTGGCAGGGAGCACGCGAATCCTCTGGGGAACTTGGTGACTGAATTTGATGATGTTGGGCTTGGTAATGGTCTTGGAAACATTGATTCAGAACTCAGTAGCTAAGATGCCATGCTTGGTAATTGGAAAGACGCTCCATTTCTTGGTCAACCGGAGCGGATTTTTGGTGGTTTATTTTTTTGTCATTTCTGTTGTCCGGGTTATTTCAGGGTTGTAATCCGGATATTGTCTTGTGACTCAAATCCTTCTATCTTTTCACTTTGCCTTGTTTGTTAGTCGTAATAGCTTGTTTAGTGTTGTCTAGGTTTGTTTGCTGGTTCGGTTGTGTAAACCCCTTTACCGTCAATCTAATGCAATTCTCTGTTGCCTGCCATTTCTAGTCATGTTGTTTTGTTTTCTTCTCCTTTTACAATTCTTTTCATGCTGGTTCTGGTGACGTGACATGCACGCATAATTCTCAGCCTGGTTTTAAAAGTCAGTTTAGTAATGAAACAATGTTGAAGATGATAGGGACATTTAAGGGAAATAAGTAAGAACATTTTGAGATCACTTCGAGCCCGAATTATGTGAAACTGGGGCAAATAGAATATAAAGGGATACCGTTAAAAGGCATCATGTCGCATCGATTTGAAGCCAAAGGCAAGTTTGCTGCAAGTTTACCGGGGTCGTTCGTGGTACCAAGATTGTTGTCTAATGGCACTGAGTAATTGACAAATGTAGAAGACAAATGTGGGGATGTGATTAGTAATTCTGGTACAATCAAAAGATGATACATTGTGTAGTTTGTACTTGGCATATTTTGGAGATTGGAATAATGAAGGCATTTTATTCTTCTATCCAAACACTTTATCCTTTGTTACCCCTTTGAGCCTCGGTTATTTTCTTGCATACCCCTCTTTCAGAATCGATAATAAAACTCATAAGCCCTAGTGGGGAAAGTAAGTGGAAAAACAAGAGAAAAATAGTGAAAAGAAAAAGAAGAGAAAAGAAAAAGAAAAGAAAGGAAAAAATAAGAGAAAAACAGTGAAAAGAAAAAGAAGAGAAAAGAAAAAGAAAAAAAACGAAAAAAGAAGAGAAAAGAAAAGGAAAGAAAATAAAAGAAGAGAGAAGAAAAAGAAAAGAAAAAGAAAAGAAAGAAAAGAGAAAGAAAAGAAATGAAAAAGACTGAAAAGAAGAGTGGAAGTAAGGGAAGATCGCAACAACGAAGTAATTTTATGACCTGAACTACGTTTGACTTGATCCGGAAGGGTTACGTAGGCAGCCTCTCTCTGAGGTTCAGTCACACCAAAATAAAAGTCCCAAAAGTACCCAAAAAGAGAAACTGGGGCAGAAGTTGTGGTTGTTGGGAGAAATCTGATTCCGAAAGTTGTAATTTTGAACCCATGATAAAATTGTTTTGAGCCTTTAATACCCTTTCTTTCTATCCCTATCCAAAAACCCACATTACGGTCCAAAGAAAGACTTTTTGATCAATCTTCGAGAGGTGCCAAGTCAGGCGAACAAAGGTGAGTTATATCAGGGGCAACACTCCAGTCCAAATGAAGGAAATGAAGAATGAGAGAGTCTGGTTGATGGAAACCCTCACGGGAACCCCAAGGCAATGAAAGCTAAGAGAAATAAAAATGAGAGAGTCTTATTGGTCGAAACCTTTACAGGTGCCATAAGGCGATGGTGAGACGAGAGAAAAACCAAAATGAGAGAGGCTTGATGGTGAAAACCTTTCGGGCACTACAAGTTGAATAAGGATTGTGAGTGAGATCGGGCAAGCAGAGCATTAAAGCCCAGTTTCATGGCGAAAAGGTACAACAAGAGCCGAATATCAGATTTGCTAAATAGAATGGGCTGCAGGTGCATATCAAGGTCATCAGAGTCAGTATCCACATCCGATAGGTTTCTAATTAGGATTCATCTCTTTCATTGTCTTCCTACTATATTCCTTTTGTATTGTTTACTTCCTCTTGAGTCTGTCTGGTCATAACAAGTGAGAAATGACTTCAAAGTCTTCCACCAGCTTTCCAATTGCACAAAATGCGATCTGGTTAACACATCAAAACGACATAAGTCAGGAAAGAACAGCAGGCACACTGAGTTGGTAACAGTCAACATGCTTTGGGGATCCTTGTGAAATACAAAGGCTCGGTATATGTCAATTCATGAACAACGCAACAGATGGAGGTTTAGGGTGAATGGATCAAAGGGGTTCTCTGTGATAAGAGTGACAAAGAAAGTGGGTAACCAATGACAAGCGAGGTATTCCAAGCAGAAATCAAAGTTATTATGGCAAGTTAAGGAGCAGTAGACCTCAAGGCCAAGGCCAGTGGTTTAAGTCAAGAAAGAATGACATACAAACGGAGTAGGGTCAATGGACGTGCTTTGGGATTCATGTGAAACACAAAGATTCGGTAGAAGGCAATTCATGAGCAATACAACAAATAGGGGGAATTGGTTCTGAAAGGAGAAAAGGTATTTTCTGTGACAAGGGAGGCAAAGAAATTGGTTAATCAATAAGCAAGAAACGTCTTTCAAGGTGAAATCAAAGTTATCATGGCAAGTGAAGGATCAATCTTCGCAAGGTTAAGGCCACAAACCAACCACCATGTTTAAACTCACAAGTTGTCTTTGTCTGAAACAGGGACATAAGCTATGTTCATATCAGAGCTCGGTAGCTCAAAATTTTCAGGTGTAATGCCCCAATGCTGTTTACAAAAGGCCATTGAGAAGATCATACATCACCCCTAGGAGACGCACTTCCTAGTTTGGGTAGGTTGTATTTTTGTTAGGAGACACACTTCCTAAAATTGAGTTCCACCCCTAGGAGACGCACTTCCTAGTGTTGGATCATTTAAGTCTATTCCTAGGAGACGCACTTCCTAGCTTGAATCATTCATATTTTACCCCTAGGAGACGCACTTCCTAGTATTGGATCATTTAAGTCTATTCCTAGCAGACGCACTTCCTATCTTGAATCATTGATATTTTACCCCTAGGAGACGCACTTCCTAGTTTGAGTAATTGATGTTTCACCCATAGGAGACGCACTTCCTAGCTTGAATCATTCATATTTTACCCCTAGGAGACGCACTTCCTAGTTTTGGGTTTTCAAGTCATATTTTGTGGTAGGAGACGTACTTCCTAGTTTTAGTAATTGAGATTTTACCCATAGGAGATGCAATTCCTAAATTGAGAGTTCAGTCATAGGGGACGGACTTCCTAGTCTGAGTCATTTAAAGTTCGACCCTAGGAGACGCACTTCCTAGTCTGATTTATTGGAGTTTCACCTCTGGGAGACTCACTTCCTAGTCTAGGTTTTTCAGGATTATACTGTTTAGGAGACGCACTTCCTAGTTTGAGTCATGAAAGTTCCACCCCTAGGAGATGCACTTCCTAGTCTGGGTTTTTCAGGTTATATTAGGAGACGCACTTCCTAAATTGAGATTTCACCCCTAGGAAACGCAATTTCTAGCTTGAGCCATTGAAGTTTAACCTATAGGAGACGCACTTCCTAAGTTGAGAGTCCGTTCATAGGAGACACACTTCCTAAACAGAAAGTTCATTCATATGAGACGCACTCCCTAGTTTTAGTCACTGATGTTTTCACCCCTAGGAGACACACTTCCTAGTATTGGTCATTTAAATTCACCACTAGGAGACGCGCTTCCAGTTTGGTTCATTAAGGTTTTCTTTTAGCAGACGCATTTGCTAGTTAAAGTTTCTTGGTTTTACTCGTAGGAGATGCACACCCTAGTTCGGTCTTTAGTTTACTCTTATCATTGCATCAATGGTATAAGCGGTTTACAATTTTGCTAACAACTCACAAGTCCGCCCAGTTACCAAACTGGGGCAGACAATTTTCTTTGTTTGTCTATTTTGTTGCAGTTAGGTGCCCACCTGGAGAGCAAGGGAATACTTTTCAAGCTTCAGCAATCAGGCACCCACCTGGAGAACAAGGGAAGTGCAATTCAATTTTAGCCTTTAATTTTTAATATTTGATAACATGTTGTACCCAGTTACCAAACTGGGGTAGAAAATTTTCTTTGTTTGTCTATTTTGTTGCAGTCAGGAGCCCACCTGGAGAACAAAGGAATACTTTTCAAGTTCAGCAGTCAGGCGCTCACCAGGAGAACAAGGAAATACTTTTCAAGCTCCAGCAATCAGGTACCCACCTGGAGAACAAGGGAAGTACAATTCAAGTTTAGCCTTCAATTTTTAATATCTGATAACATGTTGTACCTAGTTACCAAACTGGGGAAGAAAATTTTCTTTGTTTGTCTATTTTGTTGCAGTCAGGAGCCCACCTGGAGAACAAGGGAATACTTTTCAAGTTCAGCAATCAGGAGTCTACCTGGATAACAAGGGAATACTTTTCAAGTTTCAGCAGTCAGGTGCCCACCAGGAGAACAAGGGAAGTACAGTTCAAATTTTAGCTTTTAAATTTGTAATATTGGATAACATGATGTGCCCAGCCACCAAACTGGGGTAGAAAATATTCTTTGTTTGTTTATTTTGTTGCAGTTAGGAGCCCACCTGGAGAACAAAGGAATACTTTTCAAGCGTTGCAGTCAGGAGCCCACCTGGAGAACAAGGGAATACTTTTCAAGCATCTGCACTCAGGAGCCCGCCTGGAGAATAGAGGCACATATTTCAAACTTCAGCAGTCCAGAATCACTCGGAGGAATGGTGAAACATCTCCAATCATAATGCAAGGCAACAACGCAAGAATTCCAATGGGAGAATACAAGTTCAAGGCAACACAAGAGCAAGTTAGAAGACATAGATACGACCCTTTTGTAATTCATAGAGCATAGCTTAGGCTAGCTTCTTTTGTTTTACCACGGTGTAATAAGGAGGTCAGCAAGCACTAGCATCAGCAACAACAATGAGATCACAACTCCTGGTAGACCCAGCTACCAAACCTTCCCGAACTACACTGACACGATTCTTGTTTAGCCCAGGATATGTAGGTAACCTCGGAAGCAGGGTGCGGTCAACTCTTTCAAAAATGCTTCACACGGAATATTCGAACAGACAAAAAATCGCTCGTTTCCGCTCACTTATCTTTGCACGAAAACTCTTCGTGTTTCCGGGCAAAGAGGGGTAGTTGTGAGCACGTGATTTTTGCCCTATATATGAATTATTCCCAAAAATTCAAACAAAATAATTTCTTTATTATTTTATAATTTTTGTGAATTTTTGTATTATTTTTTGATAATTATTGCATTTTATCTGTGCATTTTAGTTCATATGAAAAATACAAAAATACATTTGCATTTAGGATTTAATTTCATGTTTTAGGATTAATTAGGGGTTAATTTGTTTTAGAGCAAAATATGAAGAAAATAACAAAAATAGTTTGTTTTTGCATTTTTAATTGTTTAATTGTGAATTCGTCACAAAATAGATTTTAAACAATTTTAGGAATTAATTAGTTTCATTTTGGAAATAAATTAGGCCTCTATTTTAGATTTTGCACTTTAATAAAATCATAAAAATATAAATACAAAATGAAATACAAAAAAAAAAGAAATAAGAAAAACAATTAAAAAAGAGTGGCCTTAATTGGAGACCCAGATTGGGCCATGTNTCACCCCAATACCCGGCCCCCCCCCCCAGGACAAAACGACGTCGTTTCACGTCGTCGAATCTGAGCCATTCATAACTTATCATCCAATGGTCCAGGTTCGTTCAAGGGGTATACATAAAAATGTAATAACCCCTTTACAAAATTAGAGACCATTCCTCTCCCTCCTCGTACCTCTCTGTTACGCCACCGCCGGAGAAATCGCCACTTTCTCCGATGACTCTCAAAATAACACCCCTATACCACCTCAGGGTCCTCATCACAAATCTTCCATTTCCTTCTTTCGAATCCCACCAGAAGTCATCGGATGTTGGAAATTATTGTCGTCGGCTCCGCCGCCCACGACGGCGACATCACCCAAATCGGTTCAAGTTCACATCAGGGAACCTCCTCCATCTCCCCATCACTAGTCTGCAAATACTCTTCTTCAAAAAATGACCAAGCCCTTCGAATTTCAAATCCAAAATTGTTCAAAAAACCCGAAGTCATCCCACCGATTTCAAGTGAACGTACCACAGTATCGTTGCTCCCTTAGCGAGGAATTCAATGTCGCTGGCCTCGAAGTTCATTGAAGGCAGTTGAGTTTGAATGGATAATTTTGCTAGTGAGTTTTTCTTCTTCTGTTTTTGTTTTTCATTGATCTTGTTTGGTTAGGTCTGCTGGCTTATTTATTTAATGGATGTTCTTGTTTTCATTTAATCTTCTTTTCTTTAACTTCAGCTTCATCAAGTCGAAATTAGGATTGTGTAACTAAGTTCATGTTTGGCTGAATTTTTAACTCTGTTATTTGATCGTCTTAATGTGTTTTCCCTCGTGTGATTAGTATGCTCGTTATAGTTGATTGACGCTATCATATTTTAGAATTTTTCTTTAACTTTTCATATGTTGTTAGATTACTGTAATTTAATGTTGATTCTTGATTATTAATTTTGTTTAAAGCTAATTGGATAATAGTAAAATAGGATTGTATAAGCTGAAATTCACCCTTAGGGCTTAGGGAAGTGTTTGGGTATTAGCTATGATAGATTAGTAATTTCAAGGGTAGTCAGGGGTGTTTGGACATTAACAGTAGAAAGAATGATGTAGATCCCATTAGAATAGTTTAGATTCTTCTAGAATAGGACTTTAGTATAGATTTCAGCCAACTTAGGATACTAGCTTGGGAAACAAGTCAAAAAACGAGGGATTAATCTTAAATAAACTGGGGACTGAATTTAAAATTTGAAAATCTGACTTGCACCTCATCTTTGCCTATAAAAGAGCATTCACATGCCTTAACACACAAGTTTGGGACCTCCAAAAACTCCTCCCAAAAACGCTCTCTAGATCTGATCCTGATTTTGAATGATAGAGAATTCAAAAATTTCTTTCTAGCTTTTAGTTCTATACAGAAAACCAAACAAAAAAACAATAGAAAATTTCTAAAAAATCCAAAAACAGAAACAAAAATGCAGTAAAAATCATAGAAAATACTGTTCCATTGTATTTGTAGTGCAATTTCGAATTTCAGTGTTTGCTTCTACTCTTATAGCTCGATTTCAACCTGCCGGGGCTCTTTTCTGAATTTTGTTGGTCTGATTTGGGGTTGATTTGAGTTCAGTGAAGTTTGTGGTGTTTGTTTGTTGTTTGCTATCGATTTTTACAACTTTCCTGGTTGTATTTGAGTACAATTCTGGTTGGAAGTTGATTTCACTACTGCTTGACCTCTATTTATTGCTGTTGTTGTGTTTATTGTCGCTGACCTGTCCTATTTCTCCTTGTATTTCGAAATCAGGTACACATTCTGAGCTTGACACAATGTATCCTCGTCCTGCTGGAATTGTGAATTGAAATTGAAGTAAGTTGATGCTGTGGACTTGTGGTTTAAATGAATTTGTTATTTGTTTAAATAGTTTTCTTATGGTTGGTTATTAGATCATTGCAATTAAGATACCCTGAATTATAATGAACTGTATAGGACTGTCTATGATGTGAACTACCAGGTTTATTGTCTGCCTTTTGTGTAGTTTATAGAGGTTTTAATCTTCTAAGTACTACTATATCTCATAAGATTACATAAGTGTTCTGTTAATACCTTGACTTGTTTTCAAATAGTATTGGTTTAGAGTGGCATGAATGTGTTTTCCATCAATATTAACTTAGAATAATATGAATCAGTCTTGTAGTTTAAAAGGAAAAAGATTGATTTTAGTAGTGACAAGTAAGGCATATTTGTTCGATCATGTTCAGCTCTAGTAAGGTTTGGCTTTGAAATTCATCCCAATCATCAACTCACTGTACTTCATATTTTAACCTTTGCATGTGATTTAAAACGTAAGTCTCGGACCTTTTAAGTAAAGTTTGGAAATTAACTGGCCACCTGATTCCATTTGGGCCCGGGCCACAACTTGCGAATGGCTGGTTTACATTTCCAATTACAAGTTATATTCTTTGGGCTTCTGTTGCAGCCCAGCATAGGTTAGTTTAACCATTGATTAGTTGTATTAGGCTAACAATGTTGATTAATTAGGATTTCTTTTTTTTTTCTAGACAAAAATAATAATAATAATAATAAATAAAAAATGCTAGTTTCTTTAGTTTTTCTTTTAAAATAAACGAGACGAGCCTCGCCAAATAAAACGCATAAATTGCGGGGCCCTCGATAAATGTTTATAAAAAATACTTAGACTTCCGGATGGGCTGTTTAGCAAATTTCACGGCCTTCCCCAAAATAATAACACGTTAGTCACTTTAAGCGCGTTTTTAATAATCTTACTTTCTTAAATATGGGTGCACATTGATGTGACCTAAATCCAAATCTCAACGGAGTCAAAATATGTTGACAACCACGGGTGCACTGGTGCGACGTGGTTCGAGACGCACTTTCATGACGTTGCAATTCTTATTAAAATAAAAAATAAAAGCGGATTACTAATAAAAGTCACATAAGTTAGAACATGTTTTGAAATCAGATAAAGGCAAATACAACAGCTGAGCGACCGTGCTAGAACCACGGAATTCGGGAATTCCTAACACCTTCTCCCAGGTTAACAAAATTCCTTACTCGGATTTCTGGTTCGCGGACTATTAACAGAGTCATAATCTCCTCGGTTCGGGATTCAATCGGTGACTTGGGACACCATTAATCTCCCAAGTGGTGACTCTTAAATCTAATAATAAATCCCGTTCCGGTTGTCCTTTAAGTGGAAAAACTCCTTTATGCNTATATATATATATATATATATATATATATATATATATATATATATATATATATATATATATATATATATATATATATATATATATATATATATTATTTTAAAAGTATTGTGAGAATAAAAATACCTAGGAAAAAATTGGTTATCAATAAGTTCAGTGTGTGAGTTGGTGTATTTTCGTGTATTTCTGATTGCTGAGAATTCACTGATGATATAAAGAGGAAGGACTGGGTCCTTATATAGTTTTTGAAAACAAGCAACGCAGGAAAAGAGTGCACAAACATGGAAACCAATCAATTAGTATCAATTAAGACAACTAGACTCCTTTAATTAAGGGGTCTAGTTCAAACGGCTAGTCAATATGGAATAAGGGAGAAAAATCAGTGTACTAAGGCTGATTAGGGTAAGGAAACCATATAGTGCATAAATAAGGTCAAGTACATAGTTGGTAATTAAGGAAAGATGGAATAGTAGTGTCTTTATAAAGTAAAAATAAGGTATTAGTTTAAAAATCAATCAAAAAGGATCCTGGATCCAATTGTAATCACAGAGAACTTTAAGTAATTAAGGAAAGAGTCATGTAGATATGGAAATAATTCAAACGTTGGTACAGAATCACAGAAGAGATACACAAGACCATGTATTTAAGGAAAACATCACAAGCCTAGGATTTTTACACAAAAGGATCAAAATAAACAGCTAGTAGGGTAAAGGGGATTCAATCGAAAGAAATCAGTGATGAATCACTAGCATGATTAAAGGGATTTCAAAATCAATCCTGGGTGAAATCTTTTGAAAGGGAAGTTTTTCCTCATACAAAAAAAATAAGAGCCTAAAAATGAAAGTTTCAGAATCACAGGCAAGCAGGATTTCGAGCTCGATTATAGGCTCACCATGAGTCTGGATACCTAGGGTTCCAAAGTGAAACCCTAATGCCATCTACCCAAAGAAAAACCCCTAAATTTTAGGGTTTCAAATAGAATCAGGGGCGAGAAATCATTCAAAGTCATTGAGAGAGGAAGACATACACAAACAAATGCAGAAGAAAGAGAAACTACGAGTTTTAAAACAAAGGTAGGCAAGAACATGTTCATCAGGAATATCAACGAAACTTAGTAAAGTGAAACAAAATCAAAGCACGAACTTAAACATACATCGCAAAGAGTGAGGAGCAACGACCTAAGTTAGCATGTGAACAGAGAACAGAAACAGAAAGTCTTGCATAATCAGAAAGAAAAATAAGAGAACGAAATTGAGCATAATAAGAAATAAACATACGAGTACGAACACACATAAAGAGAGAACAAAAGGTCAGAAAACATTTACAGAAAACTTTTTCCAGAAACCCTAAAATCGAATTCGAACGGTTTTGAAAAGGAAATATTTGGGAAAACCTTAAATCGTCAAGTAAAGACTAAACACATCACAGATCTAAAAGAAATATACAAGTGAAGAACCTTAGAAGGCTTAAAAAATGACAGAGAAGACCCTAGCATGAGAAGGTCTTGAGTAAAGTTGAATCCTGAGTCGAAGAGACTCATATTGCTTTGAATACGCCAGAAAATGGTCGTAGAGGCCATGGATCTCGTAGATCTGAGACAGATCTAAAGGAAACCATGGAAGTCAGGCCTCCAATCTTCGAATAACTTAAGTTAGTGGTGAGGGAGAGTGAGCACAGTCCACCCATGGCCAGGATTACCATGGATTCCGGTGGAAATGACATAGAGATCGGTGGAATGAGGTTAGGGTTTCGGAGGGCTAGAGAGGCTTTGGGAGATGAAGGGAGTTTAAAGGCGACGTCTTTGTGCAAATGATTTAGGATTAGAGAGTTTAGGGGATTAAAAAAGGAAAGAACGAATTACAGGCGTTGATCAAAATGATCAACGACCAGGATTTAAAGTAAATCGGATGGGTTTAAGAAATCAGGCTAAGGGGTTGGGTCAAAATGGAATTGGGTCGTTTAATTGAATGGAACTGGGGGGGTCCAATTGAGGCTAAAACTGAAATAATAATGGCTATGCGTTAAATAGATAGAATGATTTTAAAAATAAATTAAAAGCACTAAACTAATTAATAATATGTAAAAGTTAATCTAAAAATACTGGGAATAATTTTATAATAGTAAAACACTATTAATCGTAATGTAGGCTATAATTATAGTTTTATGCAATTTAGCTTAAAAAATATCAAATAAATTTGTAAAAATATGCAAAAATTACATTAATTATATTTTGGTGTAAATATAAGGATGGAAATAAATTATTCACCAAAATGATTATTTTGGGAATAATTACTGGATTTTGTACTGCTAAAATAGATAATAAATTGATTTAAAAAAATCTTAAAAATTGGGGAAAATACCAAAACTCTTGGGCATGCTTATATATGCATACACATGCTATTTTGAGAGTATTTTGAGTATAAAAATACATAGAGAAAAATTGAAGGTATCAACAACTACCCCTCTTTACCCGAAAAGGATGGAAGAGTTATCGGGTAAATATATAACGGCCAATTTTATAGGAATCATGCCATATGTAGTTCAGGATCAATTGACGGAATATGCCGATGCAGATTTTTGAAAGGAACGGACGCGATGTTTAGGTTGAGAAAGGTAGTTGAAGTCTGATAGGTTGCGTGAACCGGAGCGGGATCGCTCCTGTTGAGACGGTTGTGGCTAGCCGGTGTACCTGCAAATGAGCAATACTAACATATATTGTGTAAATTTAAACGTGATGCAAGTTCCCATTGGACCATGAATGCTGTCTTTAGACAGTTAGGATGACGTCCTTGGACCATGATGTCCTGGGCCATGAAGCGTATGATAAAGGATTTGCAGGCTATGAAATTATGTTCTTGGGCTATGAGAATGATGCGTCCGAACCATGATGCCTTTGAATAATGATATGCAAATGATAAAACGGGGTCCTCGGGCCATGTCATAGCATTCTCAGTCTATGCAAATGGTGCCTCCGAACAATGATGCGTTCAAACAAATTGGTTATTTTTCAGCCCATGAAATGTAGAAGATGGCGATCTTTCAGCCGATACAAGACATAAATAAAAGTGGCGATACTTTGTCCATGCAAGAAGTAAATTAAGTGGAGATCTTTTAACCATGCAAGAAGTATATAAAAGTGGCGATATTTCAGCCATGCAAGATGGAGGTGGAACTTAACCTCGGAAGGCAGAAAGTTAGCCTTATGCAATGTAGAGAAATGCAGATGGAGATAGAGCTTTGTCTTGAAAGGCAGAAAGGTAGCCTTATACAATGCAGAGAAATGCAGATGGAGATAGAGCTTAGTCTTGGAAGGCAGAAAAGTAGCCATATGCAATGCAAAGAAATGCAGATGCAGACAATGCTTAGTCTCGGAAGGCAGAAAGGTAGCCTTATACAATATAGAGAAATGTAGATGGAGACAGAGCTTAGTCTCGGAAGGCAGAAAGGTAGCCTTATGCAATGCAGAGAAATGCATATGGAGACAGAGCTTAGTCTCGGAAGGCAGAAAAGTAGCCTTATACAATGTAGATAAATGCAGATGGAGACAATGCTTAGTCTCGAAAGGCAGAAAAGTAGCCTTATGCAATGTAGAAAAAATGCAGATGGAGACAGAGCGTAGTCTCGGAAGGCAGAAAGGTAGCCTTATGCAATGCAGAAAAATAAAAGGTGAATAGTAATGAAATCTCTTAGCTGATAGATGATAGCTGATAGCTGATTGCTATATTGTGGCTGCTGGGGATGTCGCATACGGATAGCGATAATAGGTAATGATTCGGAGAAGTTGTATTCCTGAAAAAGTATGAGTGGATAGATATATTTGATGATTTTGCGACTTGAGCGCCTGCATCTAAAGAAAAATTGCGAGTTCATAAAGGGGGGGAAGGTCAGTTCATCTTCCCGTGGACTCTACTATTCCTGCTCGGCTCTTGTTTTCATTGGGGTAGCGTCTCTAAACAAAGCAATTTTGATAGTAGTCACGCATGATTTTAGTAAAAAATATAACGTAAATAATAATTGAAAATAATTTTCTTTTAGATGAACCGACGACTGCGACGCGGTTCAAGACATTGCAAACTCTCTCGCTCCGGAATTTTATGGGTCCTCCTCAAAATTCTACCCCAGTTTACTGGGCTGGTGCTTCCGACGGCTGCGTGCGATTTATGGCTAAAAATCAACTTCGGAATTTTGAGGGTCCTCCTCAAAATTCTGCCCCAATTTCCAATAGCGGGGGGAAATGAAAATTTTATTGAATTGTGACCGAACACATAGGGCTGCCTACGTATGCCCTCTTAAACGGGAATCAGTTCAGGCGTAGTTCAAATTAAATCATAAAGAAATCATAAATGGCTACACATAGTATCGCTTCACTCCATCTGCATTGATCGGTTTTGGCCAGACTTCTCCGTCCATTTCTGCAAGTATGAGGGGTCCTCCTGTTAGAACCCGGTGAACCATGTACGGACCCTGCCAGTTGGGAGATAATTTCCATTTGGCTTCATCTTGACGCGGAAAGATTTTCTTTAACACTTGCTGCCCCGGTGTAAACTGTCTTGGCTTGACTCTTTTGTTGAAGTCTTTAGACATTCTGTTCTGATACAATTGACTATGGCAAACTGTGTTCATTCTCTTCCCATCTATAAGAGCTAGCTGCTTGTAGCGAGTTTTTACCCATTCTGCATCGTCAAGTTCTGCTTCCTGTATAATCCTCAAGGATGGAATTTCCACCTCAGTGGGAATGACTGTCTCTGTACCATAAACCAGCATATAGGGAGTTGGCCCGATTGATGTGCGGACTGTGGTATGGTTTCCCAATAAAGCAAATGACAGTTTTTCGTGCCATTGTTTATGATTTTCCATCATTTTCCTCAGTATCTTCTTGATATTATTATTGGCTGCTTCTACAGCTCCATTCATCTAAGGTCTGTAGGCTGTAGAGTTCTTGTGTTTGATCTTGAATTTTTCACACATTGCTTTCATCAGGTCACTATTGAGATTTGAACCATTTACAGTAATGATTGACTTTGGGATGCCGAACCGACAAACGATACGGTTGCGGACAAAGTCTGCTATGACCTTCTTAGTAACCGCCCTGTATGATGCTGCTTCAACCCATTTGGTGAAATAATCAATTGTTATCGGAATGAACCTGTGCCCGTTTGATGCGGCAGCTCGATAGGTCCGATAACATCCATTCCCCAAGCAGCGAACGGCCTTGGCGAGCTTGTTGCAGTAAGCTCGTTTGGAGGTACATTTACCATGTCTGCATTTATCTGACAGCGATGGCACTTTTGGACATATTGGATGCAGTACGTTTCCATAGTCATTCAAAAGCCCGGAGTATCTTCTTTGCTAAGACGAAACCATTCATATGTGGACCGCAGGTCCCTTCATGAACTTCCTCTAATAACCTGGATGCTTCTCTTGCTTCGACACACCTTACTATTACCAAATCGGGAGTCCTCCTATATAGGATTTCTCCACTATGAAAGAACCTGTTAGATAACCTCCGAAGTGTGCGTTTCTGAGTAGCGTTTGCAAGTTCTGGATATTCTCTTGTTGTTAAATACTCCTTGATGTCATGGAACCATGGTTTTCCGTCCACTTCTTCCTCGACATGAGCACAATAAGCTGGCTGATCGTAAATTTTTACTGCGATGGGATCAATAAAATTCTTATCTGGATACTGAATCATAGATGATAGGGTAGCCAATGCGTCGACAAACTCATTCTGGATCCTGGAAACAAGCTGGAACTCTGTCTTTGTGAACCTCTTCATCAACTCTTGTACATAATGCAAATAAGGGAGTATCTTAGAGTTCTTGGTTGCCCATTATTCTCAAACTTGATGTATTAGCAAATCTAAATCCCCAATCACTAGCAACTCTTGAATGTTCATATCAATGGCTAACTTGAGCCCTAAGATGCAGGCTTCGTATTCGGCCATATTGTTGGTGCATGGGAACCTGAGCTTGGCAGATACCACATATTGCTGGCTGGTTTCTCATACTAGGACTGCCCCTATGCCAACCCCTTTGAAATTTGCTGCTCCGTCGAAAAACATTCTCCAACCATCATAGGATTTTGCAATTTCTTCTCCTATTAAATATACCTCTTCATCAGGAAAATACATCTTTAGAGGCTCGTATTCTCCATCCACGGGATTTTCAGCAAGATGATCTACCAATGCTTGTCCTTTGATTGCCTTCTGGGTTACCTAAATAATGTCGAATTCACTTAGCGGGATCTACCACTTGGCTAGCTTGCCGGTGGGCATGGGCTTCTGGAAGATATACTTCAACGGGTCCATTCTTGATATGAGATAAGTTGTATAGGCACAGAAATAGTGCCTCAACTTATGAGCTACCCAAGTCATAGCACAACAGGTGCGCTCTAATAGAGAATACCGGGCCTCGTAAGGGGTGAACTTATTGTTGAGATAGTAGATGGCTTGCTCCTTTCTCCCTGTTTTGTCATGTTGTCCCAAAACACAGTCGAATCCCCCATCCAATACTGCAACGTAGAGCAATAGCGGTCTACCTGGTTCGGGCAAAACCAGAACTGGTGGCATTGACAGGTATTCTTTGATTCTGTCAAAGGCTCTCTGACAATGATCAGTCCATTTGGTAGCGGCGTCCTTCTTCAACATTTTAAATATTGGTTCACAAATGATAGTGGACTGAGCTATGAACCGGCTGATATAGTTGAGTCTCCCCAGGAAACTCATTACATCCTTCTTGTTCTTTGGAGGTGGCAATTCTTGAATGGACTTAACCTTTGACAAATCCAGTTCTATTCCTCGACGACTCACAATGAATCCAAGTAGTTTTCCGGCAGGAACCCCGAATGCACATTTGGCGGGATTCACCTTCAGATTATACCTTCTCAGTCTGTTGAAGAATTTCCTCAAATCTTCCATGTGGTCAGTCTCTCTCTTGGATTTGATGATGACTTCGTCTACATATACCTCAATCTCTCTGTGTATCATGTCATGAAAAATAGTAGTCATGGCCCTCATGTTGGTGGCCCCAACATTCTTTAATCCAAATGGAATCATCTTGTAAGAATACATCCCTCACGGCATAATGAAAGTCGTTTACTCTGTGTCTTCTTCGTCCATCCATATCTGATTACCCAGCAAAACAATCAACAAATGACTGCAGCTCGTGCTTGGCATAGTTGTCAATCAGGATATGTATGTTCGGCAAGGGGAAGTCGTCTTTCGGACAGGCCCGATTGAGATCCCGGCAGTCGACACAAACTCTGACCTTCCCATCCTTATTTGGCACTGGCACAATGTTGGCTAACCTTGTTGGATACTCCACTACCTTGAGAACCTTGACTTTGACTTGTTTGGTAACTTCTTCTTTGATTTTCAAACTCATGACAGGTTTGAACTTTCTAAGCTTTTGCTTTACCGGCGGACATGTCGGATCTATCAGTAGTTTGTGAGCCACAATAGATGTACTGAGACCAGTCATATCATCATACGACCAGGCGAATATATCCTCGTATTCCCTTATAAATTCCATGTACTCTTTCCTTTCCAATGGTGACAGGTGAACACTGATGCGCATTTTCTTGACATTCTCTGTATTCCAAAGTTGAGAACCTCGGTCTCATCCAAATTAGATTTAGGCCGATTATAAAAATCTTCAACCTCTCTAACGATCTCTTCTGGTATATCATCCTCTTCTGTGTCTATATCCGTTTGTTGCGTTGTCTTGTTGCAAGTCACAATCGTCGATTCATCAAGATAAGTAATAGTAATGCCCGAAGCTTTCCGGGCCCTGGTGGTTCTGATGGACCAATTATTGAGGCGTGCTCCTCGGCTCACAGCTTTTATAGAAGGGCCTTCCTCCCCTTCCTCTTCAAAAATGACATAACACTTCATATTGTCGTATTCCAAAAGTAGATTCCTCATTGCTACCAACGCTTCCTCTTTTTCTGACCCATATATGACATCTGCTGGCTGGAAAGTCTGCTACAAGCGAGGTATCAGATGCTCTAGTGGGTAGTAGGGACTGTGCCATGGTGGCGACCAGTGGTTGAACTCTTCCCAGGTGTATTCGTATCCTAAACCAAAAGTGGTACCATGTTTCTTTGGCTTGATGAGTTTGGCAATTCCCTGGAGGTTTTTGCCAATTCCCTTGCCAGGTTCGCATCCACACCAATTCAGTATACTTTCAATCTCGTTATCCCACCATTTATCCTTTTCCACGACGTTGACTTGCTCAATGTGGTGGTAATTTTCTCCACCTATTTTCCTTCTTCTTCAGATCGCCGGGATGGTCTGGCGACTGTATATAAGATTGTTACTGTCGCCATGAATAATCACCTCTTGATGATTCCACTCAAACTTCACTGCCTGGTGTAGGGTTGATGCTACAGCTCCAGCGGCATAAATCTAAGGTCGTCCCAATAGCAAGTTGCAAGATGCTGGAACGTCTATCACTTGAAAGTCAATGTCGAACCAAGTTGGTCCCATTTGCAGACACAAACTGATTTCCCCAATAGTGGACCTTTGGGATCCATCGAAAGCTTTAACATTGATGGCTCCATCCTTGATCTCATACAGGCTCTTGCCCAATGTTGTAAGAGTTACCAATGTACAAATATTGAGGCTGGACCCTCCGTCAACTAGGATTCTGGTGATGAAATAATCCTCGCATTGTATAGTGATGTACAATGCTTTGTTGTGGCTCAGCCCTTCCGGTGGCAGCTCATCTTCGTGGAAGGTGATCTTGTGACTCTCCAATACTTGCCCTACCATGTTTGTCATTTCTCCTCCAGTTATGTTGCTGGGCATATATGCCTCACTTAGAACCTTCAATAAGGCATTCTTATGTGCGTCAGAGCTTTGTAGCAGAGCTAAGATGGAGATCTGAGCTGGCGTCTTGTTCAGCTGATCGATGACTAAATACGCTTTGGCTTGTATCTTCCTCCAGAGGTCATCAGACCCAGTTTCAGTGATGGTTGATCATCCAGAGGCTTGCTTAGTGGACTCAGCTAGGTGTTCTGAAGTATAAACCATGTCGGTTCTGGTCATACCCTGTGCCGCAATTGCTTCTCCAAATTTGGCTTTCCCTTTCCTTCTCGCTTCGGCCGTGTAATCCCAAGAAATGGCCTTCGTATGGAATGGTGTTATGGCTCACATAGCTACTGGAGTGGGTAACCTTGCTTTGGAAGGTAACACAACCACTTCAAATGGTGCAGGTGCCTTTGGGGATCCAAACTCGACCTCAATTGGTCCTGGCGCCTTTGCAGAAGAAGGTGCTTCGAACTCAAGTGGTATAGACATGTTCACTTCAGTGTCCCCAGAAGGATGGATCTGGAGAACAATCGGATTAAGTGTGACTGTTGGTTTCTTTGGCTCATCACCTTCATCAATCAATCCAATCGAACCTTTAGGGTCCCAATCATCTTCTATTTCTATCATGTGAATGCCTCCCCCTTTGTGGTCAGGTAGAGGGTTATTGCGAACATTGGGAGCAGGTTCCTTTGCCACGGCGATCTTATTGTCAATTAAAGCTTGGATCTTATCCTTCAGCAAGCGGCACTCGTCAGTAGTATGCCCCTTCATGCCGGAATGATTTTGTTCGGGTTCATCCATTGGGAATGATTTTCTAGATTTATAGAGGGGATGTGGGTGATGTAACCAGCAACTTTGAGCCTTTCATACAGGTGGTCAATTGGTTCGGCGATGGCAGTGTATTATTTGGGAGGTCTGCGGTCGAAATTTGGTTGAGGTCTAGGGAATTTTTGGCGAGTGGGAGGGGATTGATAGTAAGAGGGTTGAGTATTATAAGTTTGGTAGACAGGTGCAGGTTGAGAGTGTCTGGGTGATGTAGGCTGATATGTGGGAGGTGGAGGTGATTGGTAAGCGGGTGGTGGAGCTTGGTAGGAGGGCGAGGGTGCTTGGTTGTTTGGAGTAGGTTTATATGTGAGTGGAGGTAATGGATAAGTTTGGTATTTTATTGGGGATTTTTGTTCTCTGTGCAACCATCATGTCACTCACATCCATTTTTTTGGACGTGCCACCAGACTGTAGAGCCTTGTTGGTGACATGTAATGCTTCAAGGTTGGTAACCATACCCGTTTTAACACCTTCCTCGATTCTCTCCCCTATCTTGATGATGTCGAAAAATTATTGGCCCTCAATCAACATCAACCTTTCATAATATTATGGGTTTTGAGCTCGGACGAAAAACATATTCATTTTTTCTTCTTCTAAGGCCGGCCTGACCTTAGCAGCCTCTAATCTCCAACGAGTATCATACTCGCAGAATGTCTCTGTAGGCTTCTTCTTTAAATTTTGGATATAGAATACATCTGGCGCATTCTCTATGTTGAATCGGCACTTGTCCATGAAGTCGGATGCCATACCAACCCAGTTTGTCCACGTCTTGGGGTCTTGGCTAATGTACCAATATAGAGCATCCCCTTTCAAACTTCTCATAAAGAGCTTCATGTGGATCTTTTCATCCCTTTCGACTACGACGAGCTTGTCGTAGTACATCCTCAAATGGAATCTAGGATCCCCTGTGCCATCAAACATTTCGAACTTGGGAGGTTTGTACCCCTCAGGAAGTTCGACATCTGGCTGAATGCAAAGGTCCTCATAATTCAGCCCCTCGATACCTTTGTTTCCTTCAACACCCTGGATTCGACTAGTCATCTTCTTGAGTTCTGCAGCCAGGTTCCTAATAAGAGAGTCCTTGTCATCAGACTCGGGTGTGCTTGAAATTGGTTGAGTACAGTATGGTATGGTTTCCACATAAATGGGCGTGTTGTGGAGATGATCATTTGTGGTGTTTAGCGGTTCAGGGATGAGCAATGGGGTGTTGTTTGAAGTATGGCATATGTTGCAGTGTTGAACATGAGCGGGTTGTTTTTGTGGTTTCGGGATGTTCTGTGGAGATGTGGTATTTTGAGTGTTGGGAAAGTTGATATCGGGAGTGGTAAGGGAGAATGACAGGTTTGCCAAGTTCCGAACTCGATCAAGTTCTTCCTGAAACTTCAATAACTTCTGTTCGAGCTGGGAGGTATTCTCCTTGGCAACCTGAGTACGTTGAGGAACCTCTACCCTTTCATTCGCGTTCTCCTTTCTGATGTTGTTCAAATCTTCCATTTTCCGTTGTTCTTGTTTCGGATAGGACTCGGAGTAGGAGGAGGTGGTGGAGGGCCCTTGGATCTTATGGAGTACGATGATGATGCCAGAGTGCGGGAACTAACCTTTGGGGAGGGGAATAAACAAAAGTAAAAACAAAAAGGTAACAAGTTATTGAGGATTATGAGAAGCAAATGTTGCAATATTTAAACACATAGTGCAAGAATATAAATCGTGTCCTAATTTAGGAGAAGCCTCGTTGTGCCCGAGGTAGGCCTAGCGACAAGTTGATTTGGAGAACGTATAATGCTAAATGCCTCATTTTATTGATAAAATAAGTCGAATCCCAAAACGACACTAAAATAGCGGAACGTAAAAATGTCACTAATGGCCATTGGCCTTATTACACTTTAAAAGCAGAAGAAAGACTCCTAACTACTTGGTCCCAGAAGGACCTTCCCCAGACTCGACATTTTTAGCTCCATCTAATAGCTTCACCATCTCACGAAGTCCTAGCAGTAAGTAAGCTCGGGCCAGATGTCCACCCGCATTTCCATCAGTATTTTGATAGTCTTCAATCCTTTGGATGAACTTCCCTTCCAGCTCCACTAAACCTAGCTCTAAGTACCCAGTCTCTTGTTGGCGCGGACAGCCATATCTTTCCATTCCTCAATCAGGTTGTGATGGGCTTCTTGAATTTCCTGATGCTCACTTTCGCATTCTCGAATCCTCTTACGCAGCTGGTTGTACTTGACCTGTGCGTCAGCCTTTTCGTTGATGATCCTATGACCTCGAACAAAACTGGGTTGACCTAACCCATCCAGACCGTTTTCTAATCAATTCCGGTAGTATGGAGTATAGCCAGCGTGGTACCTGTCTGGTTCAATGGAATCCTTTTTCGGGACGATTTTGCAATGCCATATGGTTTGAGCTTGACATTTGTATGGGCTGTTATCATCCTGAAAGTCAGCTCTTAAGTGGCTAATCTTATCGACCCTTGGTATAATCTGCTTCCTCCCTGCCTGTCTCATAACTCGGAGAGGAACGTAAGGGTAAGTTCCCCTCAAATCGATAACTATCAAGAGGGAAACATTCAAACATCTATTGAGCTTGGTCCTCTTTCAGATTTTCTAACAATTCTACCAACCCTTTGCCATCTTCTGGCTGAGTGAACATGTTAGCCATATAGTTCATTTTCCTTGGCTGATGGAAGGCGATACGATTGTCCCAGTCTCTACGAAGAATCTTTTGTCGATACTCACCCTTTTGGAGGTGTTCCACGAGCCAGAGTTGGAGTAATAAGTTACAACCCTCAAAGTGCTTGGCCCTTTGTTGACAGTTCTCCAGGGCTCGATACATTTCTGCGATGATCATAGGTACTATGCTAAAGGGTTCTCCATCAATTCCTTCCATTAATGTCCTACTTACCATGGCCAGTCTGGTATGGATCCTAGCCTTCTTCATTGGAAACACTATCATTCCCAAAAAGCAAAACATAAAGACGAAGACACTTCAGTGGATATGTCCCAGTGAGGTGAGGGCGAATTCATCTGAGTAAGTGCTGTAGGACTTGCTATAGACATACCTCTCGTACAGATAATCGAAGGGAATGTAAGAATCTTTTAAACAAGTCAAATTTGGGTTCTTCTTTAGTCCCATCATCTTGAGGAAACCCCTACCCTTGCGATTTTCTGGCATAAGTAATCCCGGAGTCTCCGATGGAATACTAGCTAAACCTCCTCTTTCTTCTAGTAAATGAGTAATTTCAATATTCCCAAAATGGAATACTGCCCTATCGCCATCCTAGAATAGTGTAGCAGCCTCTATGATTTTGTTGTCGGGTTGGACTATCAGAAGAGAAGGCAAATTTCCCAAATATTTGCGGACGAGAGTTTGATCACTTGCATGAAGATCGTCCCACCATCTTAGCAACCTTGGGTGGATGTTGGTGACCATGCCGAATCTGGGGACCTCGTGCCTCATTTTCTACAAGACAAAGATGTTAGAGCCTTACTCCCACTAGACTCGACTATTAAATATCAATAATTAGCACGAAAAGCATTTAGTTCTCCAAATAAATGCACAGAACATGGTAGCGTCCGTTTGGATTTCGAGGAAACCCGGTGGACTTTGGACAAGGCTATCTTAACGAGTCATTATGTGGACAACATAACGGACTCGACTAGGTTTGACCATGATGCATGCGCAGTTAAACAGAGTAAGGTTTCTATGGGGTATTAGACTGGTACCCTTGAGCGCATAACTCAAGAGGGAAAGTCACGGAACCGTCGACTACACCATTGATCTACTGGTTTTACCACAAATATGCCTTTGCCGAATTTAGGGGTAATAATATCGGAAGGGCGCAACCACTCATTATAAGCATTGCTATGGTATTTTGTTTGGCAAGAGTGGAATATAATGTTAAAGATGCAATTACAAGAATGAAACAAGTTGTCACGTATTTGCACGCTCATAATGATTACGATAATTACTCATAATTACAATAGTATTGAAGGAAAGCAGTAAAAGAAAGCATTAAAGAAATAAAAGACATGAAGAGCCAAGTCAGTTTCGTAGTAGAAGAAAAGATAAAGACAGTAAGTAAAGGCAATAAAGACACAACACATGAAATGGTAAAAGCCTAAAGAATCCCCAGCAGAGTTGTCGTGCTGTCGTGCCCCCTTTTTCTATGGTCGAAATTGGGCTTGTGACATTTGGTAGGACAACTCATTCCCTTTTTGGGAATTGGGTTTTGGATTTGGAGAGTCGCCACCTAATGATTAAGTGCATTAGGACACTAAGAAGGGTTTGAGTTGGAGAAACTAGAGTTTGGGTAAGGGCTAGAAATTATCTCGAGGGGAAGGTGTTAGGCACCCGTCAAGATCCACTAGTGTGGTTCCCGGCGATGTTATAATTGTGACTTTATGTAATCAAATAAGCAATTAAGGGCTCAAATATAGGGACTTGCTCACAGCATTGCAAATAAGTTGAAACTTTTGAGAAAAAATAAAGGAGGTAGACTTTTGTGAAAAAGATTTAAGCAGTTATGGAGAAAGCAAGTAAAGGGGGGAAAGTCCTAGGTTTATGATTTATATGGATCACGTCAATGCAATATCTAGTAATCACGCCTCGTAAGAGGGGCTACATGACATATTAGTGCATCGGTCATCATCACCATATCTACCCTTCCCACCCGTTAGATATTAAAGCGCGGAATGGTATCATTGCTTATTACATGCTATTACCCGTTCCAATCCTATCAGTCTCGGAGGCATTGAGACTAGTAATCCTAAAGCAGAGGGAGTTGGGGCTTTTTAGAGTTTAAAAAAGGATAAAAATCTAAGCGACAAGCAATAACAAGTAGCACTTAAAAGGGAAACAAATAACAGTTAGGGCTCAGGTCAGTCTCCACATTCAGAGCAGCAAATCAATTAGCATGACTTACAAATACTGATTTGGTATGAATTAAATTTTAAAGCATAGGATAGGCTGATTCATCCCATATTTCTCAGATGAAGAGTCCAAATTAGCCTTGTCTAGATGTAGTTGTCCGAGACTGATACAGCTGATTAATTACTTAACAGTTTTCCTAGGTGAGACCTATAGACATGACATCTAATAGAGTTGTACTGATTATAAAGAAAAGCTACTGATTTTAGAAAAGGGGATCTGTAGATTTCAGGACTGGTTTTAGATTCAAAAAGAAGCTGATTCATTTAATTTGATCCTATAGGAGTGGTCTCTAAATGAATTGATTATTATTAGGCCTAAAGTTGTTCGCCTAGTGGTGTATATATGCAGAATTATAAAAAGACCATATAGGCAGGTTTTCCAAGTGCAGAAATGCAGAATTATAAAAGACCCTATAGGCATGTTTTCTAAGTGCAGAAATGCAGAATCATAAAAGACCCTATAGGCATATTTTCTAAGTGCAGAAATGCAGAATCATAAAAGACCCTATAGGCATATTTTCTAAGTGCGGAAATGCGGAATCATAAAAGACCCTATAGGGATATTTTCTAAGTGCAGAAATGCAGAATCATAAAAGACCCTATAGGCATATTTTCTAAGTGCAGAAATGCAGAATCATAAAAGACCATATAGGCATGTATATTTACCCTTACATGCATTCATTCCCATACCTTTCCACTATCCATCCCCAATAGTTATTACAAAATTATTATAGACCGAATGAATCAGAAAAAAAAGTAAAAATTACATCAGCAGTTACAGCTACATCTAAACAGCCTAATTCCGACTCAAAGTCCAATAATATGAGATGAGCCAACTTCCAGGATTAGATTTCCAAAAGACTTTCTCATATTTGGAGTGTGTCAAAGTTCCCAAGAGTCTCACAGGAACTCCGGGCAGTGCTTACACCCCAAAACAATTAAAAACATAGTGCAGTGAGGAAATGCCAGCTCTCAGATGTCCAAGTTCAGAGAGAACTCAAGGTCTCAAGGTAAGGCTCATAAGAGAAGGGAGGAACCTAAAAGTCTAAGAATAGGTGCAAGTGCACAGGGGGAAGGGAATCAGGGAGAGACATGGTCGGCTAGTGGTCGTGCCCAGCAATTGGGATGCTAGCGCACCCCTGACCGGCCTGCTATTCAAGCATTGAGAGTTAGGATCCACTGTGGATCAAGCCATGGCCTGGGCAGTAATTAGGATACTATCAGGCCAAAAGCTTAACTCAGCACATAGAAGGGAATAGGGGTGGGGGATTCATAACAGAAATAGAGGCACAGAAGGGGAAATATTTAGCACAAATTATAGAACATGAGCAGTAAAGTAAACACGAAGCCTGAAACTGTAAAGTAAACACATAGGGTGAGGCAGAATATTTAAATAAAGGACATACCACTTTCATAAAAATAAGTAAGCAAAAGTAGCCTTGAAAGAGCCAAATTGCAAACATCAGTTCCAAAAGATCTCAAGCAAAGCAGGATTAGAAAACAGTATTGCCAGAAAGTGAGTTCAGTGTGTGAGTTGGTGTATTTTCGTGTATTTCTGATTGCTGAGAATTGATTGATGATAGAAAGAGGGAGGACTAGGTCCTTATATAGTTTTTGAAAACAAGCAAGGCAGGAAAATAGTACAAAAACATGGAAACCAATCAATTAGTATCAATTAAGACAACTAGACTCCTTTAATTAAGGGGTCTAGTTCAAACGACTAGTCAAGATGGAATAAGGGAGAAAAAATTAGTTTACTAAGGCTGATTAAGGTAAGGAAACCATATAGTGCACAAATACAGTCAAGTACATAGTTGGTAATTAAGGAAAGATGGAATAGTAGTGTCTTTATAAAGTAAAAATAAGGTATCAGTTTAAAAATCAATCAAAAAGGATCCCGGATCCAATTGCAATCACAGAGAACCTTAAGTAATTAAGGAAAGAGTCATGTAGATATGGAAATAATTCAAATGTTGGTACAGAATCACAGAAGAGATACACAAGGCCATGTATTTAAGCAAAACATCACAAGACTAGGATTTTTACACAAACGAATCAAAATAAACAGCCAGTAGGGTAAAAGGGATTCAATCGAAAGAAATCAGTGATGAATCACTAGCATGATTAAAGGGATTTAAATATCAATCCTGGGTGAAATCTTTTGAACGGGAAGTTTTTCCTCATATATAAAGCATACAGTTCAAATAAAAAAAGAGCCTAACAATGAAAGTTTCAGAATCATAGGCAAGCAAGATTTCGAGCTCGATTATAGGCTCACTGTGAGTCTGGAAACCTAGGGTTCCAAAGTGAAACCCTAGTGCCATCTACCCAAAGAAAAACCCCTAAATTTTAGGATTTCAAATAGAATCAAGGGCGAGAAATTATTCAAAGTCATTGAGAGAGGCAAACATACACAAACAAATGCAGAAGAAAGAGAAACTACGAGTTTTAAAACAAAGGTAGGCAAGAATATGTTGAGCATGAATATCAACAAAACTTAGTAAAGCGAAACAAAATCAAAGCACAAACTTAAAAATATATAGAAAAGAGTGAGGAGCAGCGACCTAAGTTAGCTTGTGAACAGAGAACAGAAACAGAAAGTCTTGCATAATCAGAAAGAAAAATTAGAGAACGAACCTGAGCATAATAAGAAATAAACATACGAGTACGAACACACATAAAGAGAGAACAAAAGTGTCACGCCCCAAACTCGAGGGACGTGACTGGCGCTCGACCGGGTATCCCCAGTCAAGCGGACCTGGGTGCCTTTCCTAACCCATGAGCCACCCCTTGTTTTCCTTATTCAGTATTCCAAGAACTAGCCATACAATTAATTTTAGATCACCCTTTTTCAAAACATACATACATAATAATTAGTGAAATTACCAATTCATTGTCTAACAAAAGAAAACGTGAATATACATAGCTTCTAACCCACATCCACTGTCTACGGAGCCTCTAAAGATACAACGGGATAATACAGTACTTGCCGGTAATAAGGCTCCGACTATACCTTACACAACAGCAAAATAAAACTACAGAGACAAGCGGCCTGAGCCACGTAGGGCCCCGAGAGGAATGGGGCTCACCAAAACAGTTGACGGAAGGCGAAGAGGGAGCTACGATCGGTGGGCTGGAATACCTGCTGCAGATCCACCTACAATCATGACACGAATGTAGCGCCCCCGGCAAAAGGGACGTCAGTACACTTGAATTGTACTGGTATGTATAACAAACTTTGCGCCAAGTAAACTCAAGCCATAGACAAATAAGTAACAGTAACAGAAACAACAATCAATTTCCATAAAGAAAGAACAATCAAGCCAAACAAGTTTTACAAACTCTCCTGTTTCCCTTCCACATTTCCACATCAATAGATTTCACATTTTTGCTCATATTTTCATTTCAACAGTGATTTCGATCACTTTCCACCCTTATTACCTCGGCCACCCTTATTACCTCGGCCACCCTTATCACCACAACCCGCACCTTATTACTTCGTGTTGCGGCGCGCAACCCGATCCCACCGTACATTTTCAATTCACAAATAACCACAACAACCACAATGAACAATTCACAAAGATCACAACAAGACTTCTTGAGGGATAACAACAATAATTTTACAAGTGTTTCCATAACCATTAATACTATTTCCGTTATCTTCCACAATTCACAGTGTTTCACGTTACAACAATACTTGCCCACGATAAGCCATAGATGTTAATATCACAACCATTTCAGTTGCATCACTTATAGTTTCCTTACGTCATTTGTTTTTCATCTAATATCACATATCGTAATCACAACCATGCAATCACACAAATTTCACAAATTACCCACGTGAATGTTACATACCAAACATTGAACACCAACGAGGCGATTTTACAAAGTCAAAGTTAGCCATACATACCTGGAGTCGAATTCCCTTTTTAAACTCCTATTATCAGTCACCAAGCAATCTAGCCACGTCAATCTAGTTTACAAATTAACACATATCTCTTAGAATTTGAAATTCACAATTACTACCCGAACACATTTAGGTTACCAACCCTTCTTTACACAATTCTTACTCCTTCCCAACTACTCTTACTAGATATTAGGTTTTAATAAACAAGCATGAGTGTTTCAACCCCTATTATCAAGAACTAATGCATGAGACTTTCCCACCTCTCAATAAATCTGAAAGTCAATGAAAATGGGGTAGGGGTTTTACCTGTAGAAATGGAGATGAAGGCACTTGCTTTAAAATTTCCCGGACCGGATAAATTTGAGGAACAAATTTTTGAAGAAAAGGAACCCTCTCTCAAGAACCCCTCCTCCCTTTCTCTTGTTTTGTTCAGAAAAATGGTTGAAATGAGGGGTTAGGGTGTTTTATTAGAAAGGGGGTCGGGTTTTAAATTTTAGAAAATGGAAGTCCGGGTAAGATTTGCGGTCTCACTATGCGACCGCATAAATGGAATGCGGTCCACATATTGGACCGCATAACTGACCCCAAATCATTCGACATCTCTGCCTGGGTATGCGGTGGAAATGCAGTCCTCATACTGATTATGCGGTCGCATAATGGACCGCATTTTTGACA
>MU721064.1:5150-53527 GCA_026770625.1 Nicotiana glauca | reverse complement strand
TCTGCTTCACTCTGCGGCAGGAATGCGGTCCGCATAGCTGATCTGCGACCGCATTCTGGACCGCATAAATGACAATTTTCAGGAAAATTGATTCTTTTGATTTTTAAAGGCTTAGGTCACTACCTAGTGTCCTAACCGCGGCTCGAAAACTTGCCGCGAAGAATTCTACACATTCCTAACATATATTTGCAGTCGACACCACGGGTTACTAAGTTTTGAGACCAAAAATTATTTACGAGAACTTACAAAAAGTTCAAAAAACATTTACAGAAAACTTTTTCCAGAAACCCTAAAATCGAATTCGAACGGTTTCGAAAAGGAAATTTTGGAAAAAACCTTAAATCGTCAAGTAAAGACTAAACACGTAACAGATCTGAAAGAAATAGACAAGTGAAGAACCTTAGAAGGCTTAAAAATGACAGAGAAGACCCTATCATGAGAAGGTCTTGAGGAAAGTCGGATCTTGAGTCGGAGAGACTCATATTTCTTCGAATACGCCGGAAAATGGCCGTAGAGGCCATAGATCTCACATATATGAGATAGATCTAAAGGAAACCATGGAATTCAGGCCTCTAATCTTCGAATAGCTTAAGTTAGTGGTGAGGGAGAGTGAGCACAGGGCACCCATGGCCAGGATTGCCATGGATTCCGGTGGAAATGAGACAGAGATCGATGGAATAGGGTTAGGGTTTCGGAGGGCTAGAGAGGCTTTGGGAGATGAAGGGAGTTTAGAGGCAGTGTATTTATGCAAATGGCTTAGGGTTAGAGGGGTTAGGGGATTAAAAAAGGAAAGAACGAATTACAGTTGTTGATCAAAACGATCAATGGCCAGGATTTAAAGAAAATCGGATGGATTTAAAAAATCGAGCTAAGGGGTCAGGTCAAAATGGATTTGGGTCATTTAATTGAATGGAATTGGGGGGGTCCAATTGAGGCTAAAACTGAAATAATAATGGTTATGCGTTAAATAGCCAATTTCTCCCTTTTTAATTTATATAAAATAGTTGGAATAACTTTAAAAATAAATTAAAAGCACTGAAATAATTAATAGTATATAAATATTAATTTAGAAATACTGGGAATATTTTACAATTGTAAAACGCTATTAATCGTAATGTAGTCTATAATTACAATTTTATGTAATTTAGCTTTAAAAATATCAAATAAATTTGTAAAAATATAAAAAAATCACATTAATTATATTTTGGTGTAAATATGAGGATGGAAATAAATTATTCACCAAAATGATAATTTTGGGAATAATTACTGGATTTTGTACTGCTAAAATGGACAATAAATTAATTTGAAAAAATCTTAAAAATTGGGAAAAATACCAAAACTCTTGGGCATGCTTAAATATGCATACACATGCTATTTTGAGAATATTTTGAGTGTAAAAATACATAGGAAAAAATTGGGTATCAACAACGCATATATGTCTATGGAGTTAGAATCAACAAAACGCATTTATAATTCTTGTAAATCAACCAAGCAAGGTAATTAGGTATATGTCTATCATAGTCGCGAATCCATTCCCTGATGCCCAGGTTCAAGAACTTGCTCTACTCAATCCTATGTGCAATCTTGAATTTCCACTTTCGAGTTCAACTCTAGATTCGTAGATAATATTCAATTGGTGATTAAGCAATAGAATAATTAAGCCCAAGATTGAATAAATAAACCAATATTATAAATCAAGAAGGCAAAATCAATATCTGACTAACAATATTCATGAAAGAACCACAAACCTAGAACGTGAAGTTTAGCTCCAAATAGACATGGTAGCAAAACAACAAATCATACAAAGAAACATAAAAATTAATAAGTTTGGTGGAAGAAAAGATGAAACCCGGCCTCCACGGTGGCTCTATGCTCTCTCTAGGTAAAAAGTTCCTCTCTAAAACAGCATTTTCCTCCAAAATAGTTTTAGGACCCTTTTTATACGAGTTGTAGGTTTTTAGGTCCGAAATAACTAAGTCTCGGACGAAATAGAACAAGTCCCCGCTCCGAGCGTCCAAGGTAGCGCCTAGCGCTGGCCCTGGCGCACAAAGCAGTAATGTTTTTCAATTTCACTTCAACAATGTAATTCCTCCTCTCTTCTTTGTCTTGCATTTGGGGGACGAAACCCAAAGGGTGTCCCCCTTTCTCTCCCTATATTAAATTCTTTTTCTTCCGCATTTTATTTAATTTTGCTTCAAATCTCTTCATCTTTACCCTGCTTTATTCCTACATAGTTAAAATATAATATTAAGCATAAAGTAATATAACTAATACTCAAAAGATGATTAAAAGTGTTATAATGTGAGGTACTAATGGTTAAATATATGTGTTTTTGGTCGAACATCAAATATATAAAATGTGGTAAAGATCAGAATTGGTTTGGTATAAAACGGACCTATAGTTTAGAAAATAGTAATTTTTATATTCTTGAGTGATTTCATAAATATGAGGTTTCATTCATAGTTGTTGATGTTATTTTGATGATTTGATTGCACGAGCAAGTCCATATGATGTTTTTGGACTTACGTGCATGTTTGGTTTGGAGCCCCGAGGGCTCGGGTGAGTTTTGGATAGGCCTCAGAGTGAAATTGGACTTAGGGAATAGTTGTTGATATTTGATATTTTGCCCAGGCCTCTGAACTCGTAATTGCGAGATCGGGCTTCGCAATTGTGAAGTCCTCAGGCATGGGAATTGCGACCCAAGCATCGCAAATACGAACCTAGCTTGGGCAGGCCTTGGTCGCTAATGCGACCCTTTTATAGCAAATACGACTGATTTCTGGCAAATGCAAAGGGAGCAGGTCCTGAAGGGGTTCGCAATTGCGAACCCTGATCGGAATTATGACATCTGCGACTAGTTAATTTGGACTTAGCCACATTTTTCTTCATTTTTCAAACTCCTTCAAAACCTAAGCTTTCTTGGACGATTTTCCAAAGAAATGTTCTTCTCCAAATCGATTCTAAGTCATTTCTAACTCATTTTATTTAATATAAAACATCTTTTCACATGATTTCAACTCAAAATCAATGGTTTTCATGGGGGAAATTGGGTGTTTTGGGTAGAATTTAGGATTTTCAAATTTTGGGGATTTGGACCTTAATTTCAGGTCCGATTTCAAAACAAATTATATATTTGAGTTTGTGGGGGAATGGATGATCGGGTTTTGGTTCGAACCTCGTGTTTTGACCATGTGGGTCCGAGTCGATTTTTGACTTTTTGGGGAAATCTTTAGAAAACATATTTTCATGCATTAGAATTGACTCATTTAGCATTTATTGATATCGTTAAGTAAATTGTGGCTAGATAAAAGTGAATTGGTGGTGGAAACAAGAGGTAAAGTGGTAGTTGAGGCTTGAATTGTGTTCGTGGTATTGAGGTAAGTATTTGGTCTAACCTTAACTTGAGGGATTAGGAGTTGTGTCTTATTTGCTAAGTGGTAATTGTTGAGTACTACGTATAGGTGTGGTGACGAGTATCTATACATTGGTGTCAAGCATGCCCGTGAGTCTTATACTATGATTGATGTGACTCTGTTTCATATTGTTCATGCTTTGTATGATGATTTCTATTATTGAACAAGGCTTGTGGAAGTATTATTGGTAATTGAACATTGTAGAGCATTGTCTCAAGTTGAGAATTTTTTTGTGAAGTAATTGAGGAAAATGGGAGAGGTTTATGATATTGTCTCCCTTGTCGGGATGTTGTTACTTTTGATATTATCGCCCTTGCCGGGATATTATTACTCATGATGTTGTTTCCCTTGCCGGGACATTGTTATTATGCTATTGTTCCCTTGTCGGGATTTGTTGTGATATCATTGATTCCCTTGCCCAAATTGCTTTGTGATTGTTGTTTGGGTGAGAAAGAGTGTAAAGTACGAAGGATGATGCCATGCATGATTTTGAGAGTGTTAATGCACGAAGGGTGATGTCGTGCCGCATGATGTAAAATGCCATGCCATGATATAAGTGATAATGCACGAAGGATAATTTCGTGTCATGATTATGTGTGGTAAAAGCACGAAGGGTGATGTCGTGCGGATTATATTGATTCTTATGGTGAGGACGAGAGTAAAAGCATGAAGGGTGATGCTGTGCACTTGTCTTTGATTTCCTTATTCTTGCTTACAGTTGAATTTTCATGTTCCTTTCACTTCTTTACTCAGATTTTGATTGTACATGATATTCCCTGTAGCATATTTCCCCTTCCCATCTTTAACTGCTAGATTTTGTCACTATTACTTGTTGTATATGATATAACTGCACATGTTTATTTGGTAGTCATGTCCTAGCCTCGTCACTACTTCACTGAGGTTAGGCTAGGCACATACTAGCACATGGTGTCGGTTGTGCTGATACTACACTCTTCACTGTGTGCAGATCCTGGTGGTGCAGCTTTTGGACCATAGTGAGGTTGCTTCCTTCAGTCCATCAGGCGACCCGAGGTAGTCCTGCAGGCATCCGCAAGCCTTGGCATCTCCTTCTATCTTTCCATTCTGTTTCTTTCATGTATTTCAGAGACAACTTTGTATTTATCTTTCGGACCACTATTTGTAGTATTCTTAGTTAGTCTATGAGATTGTGACACCAGTTCTGGGTGGCTTATGTTATGGAGTTATATCGGTATTAGCTTAAGTTGTTAAATTTCATTCTTCCGCTTTATTATTTCCGTTGTTTATAAAATGTAAACTTGCAATTGTTAAAGGATTAAAAAAGAAAAATGTTAAATAATTGCAATAATCGGCTTGCGTAGCTTTCTCTAGTAGGCGCTGTCACGACTCCTGAGGGTGAAAAATCCGGATCGTGACACAAGTTTAATGAAAGAAAATAATTTGTCTCAATTTTCTCAATTTTATTATCACACTAGACTAATAAATGCAAAAATCAAATATAAGCAATTTGATAAACAAAAAATAGGAATTTACAGCATTTACAACTTATAAATAGCAGGGTGTAATGATTCATGTGATGAGAAAGCTGAGAATGAAAATTAGCAAATTTCACATGTTCTTTGATTTGGTTTAGCAAACCTCCCTCCATTCTTGTTTTCTTTTTTTCTTAGTTCATTCATCGTTGAAATCAATAGAAAGTATATATATATATTCTTCAGCAAATATGGATCCATTACACTGCTCTATATGTGCTAAAATGTCTAAATTGGTTTTCCGGCAAATTCTACTGTCCAGAAGCCATGTTGCTGCGCAACACATGCACCACCGTGGTAGCTGGTCCACGTGGAAATCCTATGCTTTTATCAGGGCTCTGATGGCACTCAAATGTTGTGAGCATGTGATTTTTGCCCTATTCTAAATACTCCTATAAAACTAAAGAAATAGATTTTTCCCAATTATTTGCAATTTTATAAGATTTTTATTAATTGTTTGCATTTTTGTGCACGTCTAGTTTTGTTAAAATCGTGAAAAAATGCCCCAAAAATGTCAAAAATATCATGCATTGCATTTAGAATTTGTGTTCATATTTTTAGGATTAATTATTTAATTAATTTCTTTATTAAAATGAAAATCACAAAAAATATCATGCATTTTTACATTTTAGTAATTTTCCCTTCATTAATTTAAGTTTAATGTAATGACCCGACCGGTTGTATTGAGCTTTTGTACTTCGCTTGCCAGTTCTCAGGCATGACTAGCCTTGTGTGATGTATTATGACTTATGTAAACCGTCGGTTTTTGTTTTCAAGGTAATCGTAATGGCTTGGAAGAACAGTTCTCAGTTTGAATCTTAAAATTTGAAAGGTTTGACCAAGTTTTGACTTGTTAGTATATGATCTCGGATTTGAATTTTTATGATTTGGTTAGCTCTGTTAGGTGATTTGGGTATTAGGAGCGTGATCGGAATGTGTTTTGGAGGTCCGGAGTAGATTTAGACTTGAATTGGCGAAATTAGAATTTTAGTGTTTTCCGGTAGATAGCGGAGATTTTGATATAGGGGTCGGAATGGAATTCTGTAAATTGGAGTAGGTTTGTTGTGTCATCTGGGATATGTGTGCAAAATTTCAAGTCATTCGGACGAGGTTGATGGGCTTTTTGATCAAGAGCGCAATTTGGAAGTTCTTTGGAAATCTTAGGCTTGAATCTGATGTTATTTTGTTGATTCGATGTTGTTTTAGGTGTTTCGAAGGTTGGTGTAAGTTTTCATAGTGGCATATGACTTGTTCGTACTTTAGGTTGAGGTCTCCGGGGCCTCAGGGTAATTTCGGATGGTTGACGAGAGATTTGGAGTTTGAGATTTGCAGCTGAAGCTGCTGAGCCACTGTCATAACCGCAGTTGCGGCTTGGGGATCGTAGGTGCGGGACCGCAGAAGAGGATGGCTAGCCGCAAATGCAGAAGTTGGTGTGAAGGGCTAAAGCACAGGTGTAGATGGTTTGGTCGCACCTGCGAGACCGCAAGTGCGGAAAGTGAGGCGCAAGTGCGGACTTTTGGTTTTAAGTGAAAACCGCAGATGCGGTTCTTTGGACGCAGATGCAAACCGCAGGTGCGGTGTATGAACCGCAGGCGCGAAAATCCTGGGTCAGAAAGTATAAAAGGTTCCCTTCGCGGATTTTTGGTTATTTCGCCATTTTTAAGACGGCTTTGGAGCTTTTTGGGAGGTTTTGAAGAGATAATTCAAGGGAACTTCATTGAGGTAAGATTTTTTAAACATTAAACACATTCCTATGGTGTTATTTCATTGATTAGGCTTGAAATATATGGAAATTTGTTGGTAAATATTGAAGAAACTATGGCTTGAGATTGGAGACCTTTGATTAGGTATTAGAGGGGTCATTTGTTGTCGTATTCTGGCATTCTTGATATGCATGAACTCGTTGGAGGATGAGAAGTCTATTGATGTAATTTTTATCAAATTCCGAGACATGGGCTCGGGAGTCCCATTTGGTCAATTTCGGGATTCTTGTTGTAATTTGATTATTTCCGCATGGGCTTCGTTCTCTTACCATATTTGAAGTGATAATTCTTATTTTCGATAGATTCGACGTGAGTTGAGGTTGGGGCGAGAGGCAAGGGCATCGCGGGCTAGAGTTTGAACCGGATAGAGGTAAGTAATGATTGTGAATGTTTGTCCTGAGGGTATGAAACCCCGGATTTCACATCGTTGTGCTAGTTTGAGGTGATGCACATGCTGGATGATGAGTGCGGGGTCGTGCACCATTGGGGATTGTGACTTAGTCCATCCCGTGTGACTGTTAAATCGCGTATTTGATTAAAACTTGTTTGATATCTTTGTGTTTTGGAAAGTATTATCATGTTTTGGGCTGAATGCCATATTGGGCCTCGTGCCAACTATTTTTGACCCTTAGGGGATTTTTACTACCATTCCTCAATGTTTTGACTTCACAATTGTACTCAGTCACGTTGTATTCTACTGTTTTCATAACTCAGCCATATTTACTAAATTTTTGATATTTAAAATGATATTTTTGGCTGAACATCAGGTTTACTGTTGCCCGAGTGGCTTGAGAGATTTTTGACTGAGTGAGTCCGAGAGCCTGTGTTGTGAGGATATTATGGGATCAGGCTACGCACCGCAGCACTGCGGTACTGATTCATGATTATGATGCAGAGGGCCTGATTTGTTACGCCACGAGGTGGCTTATTACAAGGCTAAGTGTCTGTTCTATTATGCCATGAGATGGCTTGATATTGCGTTTGGGCTGTCAGGAGCCCCTCGGAGTCTGTACACCCCTAGTGAGTGCAGGTACCTAGTGTGAGTGATATGATGTAGCCTAAGGGGCTGTTGTTGTTTTTTCATTTTTTTTCCTGAGGGGCGGTTCTTTATTCATGTTATGCCCGAGGGGCTGATTACGAGTGATTGTGAGGTAGCCTGAGGGGCTGGTTTTGTTGATATTATACCTGAGGGGCGATATATAGCACATGTATTGCCCGAGGGACTATTTATGTTTCTATCATTTTACTCACTGTTTTATCACTCATTTAAAACTATTAAAAGTTATTTTAAAAAGTTTTCCTAAAACTAAGCTTGATTTACGAAGTAAATGATTTCTATACTATTTTGGAAATGTACTGCATTTGCTGTAGCGTTATGACATGGCATATATGTTTTCTTACTGCTCAGCTTTTATTTACTTTTATTCCTTACTAAGTTGGCATACTCACATTACTCCCTACACCTTGGGTGCAGATCCGGGTATTTCTGAACCCGGTAGCTGGTGTTGATTGCTCAGTGGCGGAGTCAGCAGGTTAGCAAGGTAGCTGCCTAGCGTTCACAACCCTTCTTTTTTCCCTCTTGTCTTCCTTATATTGTATTTAGGATATTTTTAGACTCTTCGTTGTATTCAGACCTTAGTAGATGCTCGTGACTTGTGACACTCTGATGTCGGGCTTGTGTATCTATTCCGCACTATTTATTTAGACTTTCATTATGAAATATTTAATTAATTAAAGACTTAAGAATGACTATTACTGATTAAATGGTTACCTTGGGAGTTGTGTCGGTTGGCCTAATTTCATGATAGGCGGCATCACGATAGGCCGCTTTTAGGGTCGTGATAAGTTGGTATCAGAGACTAGGTTACATAGGTCTTACGAGTCATGAGCAGGTTTAGTAGAGGCTCGTGGATCTGTACGGAGACGTCTGTACTTATCCTCGGGATGCTGCAGAAACTTTAGGAAAAACTTCACATTCTTGAATTTTTATCGTGCGTCCCTTATTCAGCCTGGATTGTAACTCTTTGAATTCCTTCCACGCGTTCGTATGCATGCATGAGCGCTCAGTATCATATGTGCATTGATGGTTTATGATTCCCTAATCGAGGGGCGAGATGAGATCTCTATGTGTTGATGTTAGTCCAGTCTGAAGGACTTGAGGCCGGGTTTTGCCTGTAGCTTGAGCACTGAGGTGCTAATTGTATGAGCACTACGAGATGTGTTCATATGATTTGAATGAGACGAGAAGGGTCTGCTTGGGCGTAGTAAGAACTATCTGGTGTTTGATTTCCATCGTGATTTGATGTATGGCCCGAGTTACGGGTGTGATGAAGGATCTTTTCATGTCGCCTAGTTGGTAAGTGAAGTAGATTTCACATTGTAATATGAGTTCAAACTCAGGAAGATTAAGTGATTGCATAATGTTTATGATGGTGAAAGGGTATAAAGTGATGTTAGTTTGAGGTAAAGCAGGTGGGTTATCTCCTGCGGAGTGTTCCGAAGTTTGCGTGATCATTTATGTTGTTTATTGGAATAACTCTGTTACTAGTGAAATATATGTGTTTCAATTTGAATTTGGGTTGCCTAAGAGAGTGGGCTTGACTGTTACGAGGGTGAATGCGAGATTTGCAGAAGATTTAAAGTACTAAATGATCTGTATTGCACGAGCTTATGAAGAATTGAGTTTAATATCACTATGGTAGTATGGCAGTAATAGAGTATATGCATTATGAGTTATTGTGTGTTTTTATCTATGGCTTTAAGCCAAGTGGTGGAGTCTGCTATTGATTAGTTGATTGCACGGTTATGTGCTATGTTGGTTCCAGTTTGTGGCGTACTGGTGAATCAGTTATGGCTTACGGGGGGTGATACCGAGAATGGCTCGAGTAAAGGAAATTTCAATAAAGTTTATGTTATGCTTTATGGGTGTATGAGAATGACGGAATGACTTAAGTTGTTATTGGTAAAGGATGTATGGTGCATAGAACAAGAAGTTTCTTGGTTGCATTAAGGTGATGTTACACTTTGCGGTGTTGGAGTTCTATTGGAGCACAGGTAACCCAGTGCGTTTAATCGGTCTATTTGCGGTTTGAGTAGAGTGAATGACTCTCAATAATGGTTCTAATGGGTTCAAGAATTTTTCATGTAATAATTGGACATTTTCAAGTTGTATATTTGGCTAGAAACTGAGATTTGCATTGGAGGGTGTCAATACTCGTGGTATTTCTATATTATTATGGTATTCTATATATCAGTATCAGGAAGGTGAAGGTAATGGATTTGGGTTCGCAGGGAGTCACTTCAGGGTAGGTGTTTTGAATGTGGTACATTTGGGAATATTTAAGAGAGTATCCAGTGGCTTATGAGCCTTAGACGGTGTGGTTTTATGGTTGGGTCTTGTATGGTGAGTCTGGGTTGAGGAATTGTGGTGTTATAGCAAGAAGAAATATCAAATTGAAGGTAAATCAGAACGAACTTGGATAGATGGGATCGCTTGGTAGTAGGCTGAATCAGCATGGTAAGGATATGAATAGTTCTTTGGGTGCTTTTGAGGTAATGAGTTTCTACAGGTGTTTCACGGCAATTCTCTTGGGTTTTAGTGGCCTGCGTAGCTTGGTTGAGTTAGAAGGATTCAGTCCTAACGGTTTATTTTTGTACAAACGGAATTCAGAGAGTTCTTGATGGTTTCTACCAAGGTTAGGGAAGCATATTTTCTACGAGCGTGAGGAGCATGGGATGTGTAGTGATTTTCTTCAAGATGGGATCAATAGAAAGTTCTTGACTATTTGAGTATGTAGTTGCTTGTGGCTCAGAAGGGATATAAAGTTATCATGTTTATCCTAGGATGGTATGGTATATGCGGTATGTTGTGTAGGATTAAGATTTGCATGTGTAAGGTCACAAATTAGTTTTGAAAGGAAGGTCATATATCCTTAGGTATCATGGACAATTCAGATGACTAGATAAATGAGATCACCGATTGGTGTGGCTTGATAAGGGTTTGCATTTTAGAAAGGGAGATGTGTTTGAGTTGAAGATACTTCATTAGTATTGTGTAACTCTCTTGTTGGATCGACTAGGAGTTCTCATGAACAAGTTAGGTCATGGTTGTGGACCGCGTATATCGTTCTTGTGTGGTAACTATTGGAGGTTTGGAGATCCGAGTGGATCCTTATTACTTAGTATGCTGAAAATTAGGTCAAATGTAACTACAATTATCTCTCAATATACTTAGAGTTATGGGGTGTTCCACCCATCAAATTGAAGCTCTATGAGTCTATTTTCTAACACATTAAATAGTTTATCAATACGATATAGGAGTAGAGAGATATATGTATTTTTGCAAGACTATGCATGCGGCTAGGTGACAAGTAAGTGTGTCACCTACTTGGTTAAATGAGAGCCCAAAAAGAGGCAATTTCGGGTCAGACAAAGAGACCATTTAAGATATTATCTCCTGAAATATAAACCTCATTATATACTACAAATAATCAGACCTAAACCCCTGCAAACTTCCTCCCAAAAATTACCCACAAACCCTAATTGATTTTCTCTCCCTTTCAAGTTCTAATTGGGGGGTAAAACCTAGAGTGTGAAGAACGAAGATAGGGGCTAAGTTATACAACAAATAAGGTATGTTTACAGCTCTCTTTCATCCATTTTTTATACTGTAAATTCATGGTAAGTCGTTCTGTAGTTGTAAGAACTCACGAAACGGTAATCGGAAGCCGTGAGTTCGAGTTATTCATTTGTAGCAGACTGTTTTGTGTGTCTGTTGGGATTCGTGTTTTACTACTATTTTTTGCATATCTGGAGGAGGAAGGGTGTGTATAAACACCACATATATGTAGGGTGGAGGCCTGGTCATTCGTTGTAACATTTTCGGGCTGTTTGACACTACTACGGTGGTCGTTTTGTGTATGAATAGATTGGGTGTTTGGGCTGTTATGTAGTATTTTGTGGTGTATATAAGGTTGAAAAATAATGTATATATGTTGATATTGTTTTTTTCTTGCTTCTTTGGTGTTATCTTTAATTTGGAGAAAGTAAGGATTATAGGGGAGATTTTGCCCATTTTTATACAAATATACTTGTCGTTCGTTGTGCGATATTTGTACCTTTCATAACTTAAGGATAGTATTATTGTCATTGTTGTAGATTAAGGTGTGAAGAGGCGAATTCAACTTGGTGATTTGAAAGATTTTTATAAGGTATGTTAAGGCTAAACCTTTCCTTCATTTTGGCATGACCCAGTAAGTACATGTGTTTGATAACGAGACATAAAGAAAAGTTCATATTCCTGAATTAATGTACAGTTTTCTAGTCTCATAAGTTACAGCATTCTCCCTTATCGGGACTTCATATTCAGTTTAGTTTTGTCTTTTGTCAGCCCAGAGAACAGAGAGTCTATATATATATATATATAGTATTACAGTAGTTTTACTACCATCAAGCTATAATCAATGGGAAGGCCCCTATTGGGAAACCTCTGATCAGATGGTGAGTTATACACTGAGCCTACTATGGCAATCACCTATGAGCGAGCCCAGAATAGCTGAGATATAGATCCTAGTATGGCCGAGCGGCTATGAGAGAGCCTACTATGGCATAACAGTTATATATACATATACCGAGCCTTATAGGGCCAGACAACTATTTTACTTACAATATTGAGAGTGTTGAGCCAGTATCAAAAGGTAAGCATATCTTTAGATTATCTTTGACTCTCAGTTACTTTCAATTATTATATTATCATTTCAGTTTCAACTTTCAGTTATCATGTTGCCTTACATACTCGGTACATTCTTTCGTACTGACATCCCTTTTCCCGGGGACACTGTATTTCATGCCTGCAGGTCCTCATTGTCAGTTGGACAGACCCTCCCAGCAGATAGAGTCAAACATCAGCTTGGTTGGTAATCTCCACTTCTTCGGAGTTACGAGGTCTAGACCTTGGAGTCCATTTTATATATACAAATTTGATGAGTAGGTCGAGGTCCTGTCCCGACCATGGTACAGTTCAGTTATTTCTAGAGGCTTGTAGACGAGTCCTATATAGTTTGTATATCAGTAGATGTTCATGGTGGCCTCATCATCCTCCACAGTTATATATATGTGCATATGATTCAGAATATGGCCTCATAGGCCTAAGTTGAGGGTTACCCCTCCAGAGTTTTCAATTATAGAGTGGTACGCTCGGGCCAAGTAAGGCACCGAGTGTCGGCCATACCTTGTCAGATTCGGGGCGTGACAAACTTGGTATCATAGTCGTTCTATCCTAGGGAGTCTACAAGCCATATCTAGTAGACCCTCGTTTATAGATGTGTTATGCACCACATTATATAAGCAAGAAGCTATAAGGCATTTAGGAGTCTGTTAACCTTTCTTTCGAATCCAAATCGTGTTATAGAGCTGAGTTATAAGAGTTCGAGTCAAGACTTATGTTTGTTAATGATATAGAGATGCTTTAAATTATAAAAAATTACGGTAACCAGAGAGATAATATAGCAACAAGTATGGTCACTAGTAGATAGAGAATTCTTGACAGCGTGGCCCAGATTGAGGCCCTATCAGATCGTGCATACTAAATGGTCAAATTTCCAGCTTAAGACCCTATGATGGGAATATGAAATTCATCCCGTGAATAGCAGGCCATAGGAGTATCATAAGGTAAACGTTTAAGTTTCAACATATAATTGAACCAAGATGAAGGAAGGTACGAGGTACCCAGTTAGTGGAGATTATCAATATTTACAATTGAGGCAGAGAAATACAGGTACTATGAGTTTACTTTCAAATGTAATAGAGGTATGTGAAATTGGCCACACCCATCTCAGTTATGCCGTATGAGAGCTAACATATATAGTTTAAGACGGGGATGGAATATCAAGATCCAACTTGGGTTAGAGTAACCCAAAATGGTGGATTGAGCCAGGGGAGCTAAAAGTGAAATAATGTTTTGTTGAGGTTTTCAGAATAATGTGATAGACAAAAATATTAGAAGGAGAATCGGAAGAGAGTAAATGAAGCATTATTAGTAAGGTATGATAAATAAGTGATAATGGTAAATCAAAAAATGACAAGATGACAGAGTGTATAGTCAAATGAAAAAAAGACAAGAGGTGACATGCATGAGAAAATAAAAGAGTATATGCCACAAAGTTGTATCCTTATTTTGAGAAATGAGTTGGTGACTCCAACATAATTACTAGAAGTCTAAGTTAGACCCTCTGAGTAATAGAAGTTATTTTGGCTAGTAAATAAGATAAAACTGAACACGAGTTAGGGACCAGAGGATTTCATATTAGGCAACATCGTGAAAATTTCATATATTGAATTCCGGCAATAATATAATGGACAACAAAAGAATAACCTTTAAAGGTCATTCAGGAAGATGCTTCCCTAAAGCGAGCACAAGAAAAGTTAAGCTTAAAGGACTAAGTGTGCCAGTTACACTACGTGTAACCCTTGTGCGTAAGGAATTCACTTATCCTTCGAACAGAAGCATTACTGCAAGGCGAGTAGGAATCAATGAAGATGTGAAAAGATGCCAAAGATGAAGAGGTAACTATGGAATAGTAAAGGAAGAATGCGGTAAAAAGGCGAAAGGGATGAGATTGCATTTATTAGCTCCAACAGATATGTTATGACTCCAGAACATTATGCAAGAATGATGCAGGGGGATGCAGTAAGGGTTCCCTCCCAAGATGATATTGATAAATAAGTACGAATGAACACTTGATACTTAATGAGTTAGTGCAAGTGGTAAGTAAGACAAAGGACATAACTTGAGAGAGAGTATACGGAATATAGATATGAGCATGGACTGGCTAGTACTTAGTTGTTGATTCAGGAAGAGCCTAGTTATGGCTAGACAAGAGGTCTCAGATAAATCAGCAGATCATGCAAGATAAATATAGTGAAACCCAGCACCGGAAAATTTAGTCTCTTAGATACGACGTCGTAATCCTCGAGAAATTTTCAGATAAGAGTTGGAGTAGTAGAAGGTACAACATAAGTGTTGTGTAAAAAAAAGAGTGCCATTAGGGAGACTATCAAAATTTGGGTTCAGAAGTAACCTGACGAGCACAAGGGCACGAAGGTAAGTGACTAAGGATAATTATAGGCGAGTAAGAACATCAAAAATTCTATCAGGTGTTGATACCCAATTTTTTCCTAGGTATTTTTATACCCAAAATACTTTCAAAATAGCATATATATGCATATATGAGCATACCCAAGTGTTTTGGTAGTTTTCCAAATTTTTAAAGATTTCAAAATCAATTTATCATCTATTTTTAATACTACAAAATTCAAGTCGAAAACCCTAAGATTTGGGCTTTTTGGTGAGTTTGGTCTTGTGTGTTTGGACTAGGGTTCTATTTGAGCCCTGGACTCTCTCAAAGTCACTTTGGATCCATGTACTGAGTTTGAATCCTTTTGTGTATGAATTCTTCTATACTAGACTCCTCTGATTAGCATGACAACCCCTTTTATATGTGTTAAAATCTTTCTTCAAAAGGTTTTCCAACTTGTGTTCGAATCAGAATCCTTTTTTTCTGGGGTTCATTGATTGCTACTGATTATTCTTAAATCAAAACTTTTCCACCTTTCTGGCTTGGTTCATTCATACAAATCTTTGATTCCTGATTTCTTGGCTGATTTTCTTTCCTTATTTGTTTAATTGTGTATTTCAAAAAAAAATTCCCTTAAATAATCTTTATGTATTTGCCCCTAATTGCCTACTTTGCACAAGATGTTTACTTGATCTCTTTCCTTAAATACTCTTTTGTTCATTACCGTTTAAGTTTGAACTCCTTAATTAAATGAAGTTCTTCTACTAATTGATTCTAATTGGTACATGGTTATTTCTTTGCCTTATTCCCTACCTATTTTCAAACTATAAATATATGCTCTTTTATTAACACAACACACCAACACTCGTAGTCTTTCTGAACTCACACTTACACTTAAAAAGTATTCTCTCTTGTTGCTTGTACTGTGGCATATCTAAAAGACTTCTGTTTTCTTTTGCTTGTCTCTTTCTGAAACTGGCATGTCCTAGTTTTAATTCCAGCATCAACTCTAACGTGTTTACTTACCAGTTCTTATGTCCATGCTTACTTTACTGCCTGTAGAATTTAACTTTGTGGTAATGTGCTTACATCTTGCTTATGTCTTGCAATGAATCCCATTCCCATATCCCTCTATGTGTTTGAGCTGCAGTTTAAAACATGGCAATATATAAAGTTATTGTCCATGGATATAAACTGGATCCTTTGGGTCCTAAGCTCTTTCAATTTCCCATACCCTATTCCCTTATGTGTGTTTGAGTTAAGGTATAGCCTGGCAGCATCCAAATTGTTGTCCAAGGCTAAACCTGACCTTCAATAGGTCCTAACTCTCTAAATTGTTTAGCTACCAGGCTGGTCAGTGGTGTGCCAGTAGTCCAGTTGTTGGGCATGACCACTAGCCTACCATGGTATTCCCTAACTCCCTCTATTGCACTTACACTTATTCCTAGACTCTAAGTTCTGCCCCCTCCCTCCTATGAGCCTTGCTTTGGGACCTCGAGTTCCCTCTAAACCTGGAAATTGGAGGGTTGGCCCTTCCACACTGCACTTTAATCCAATTCTGCAATGACATCTGGGGTGTAAGCATTGCCTGGAGTTTTTGAAACTCCTTAGAACTTTGACACACTCCCAGATAAAAGAAAGGCTTTGGAACTAGATCCCGGAAGTTGGTTCATCTCATATTGTTAGACCTTGAGTCTGAATTAGGCTTATTGGTTGTAGCTTAAATTTCTGATGTAATTTTCTTTTCTTGATTCATTCTGGTCAGTAATAATTTGTAATAACTTATGGGGTTTTAGTAACGAGAGGGAGGGTCACTTGTTTATGCATACCGGTAGACATCATGATCTTAGGTGTTTTATTCCTGTAATCACAGCATGTCTTCACTTATGCATTTCATATAGAAATCCTGACTATAGGATTCTGCAACTTCTGCATTTCATATAGAAATCTTGACTATAGGATTCTGCACTTCTGCATTTTATACAAAATTTCTGAATATAGGATTCTGCAATTTCTGCACTTCATATATAGATCCTGACTATAGGTTTTCTGCACTTATGCATATATAGAGATCATGTCATTAAGGTTCTGCATTTTACATCTATCATTAAGCAAACCGTTGTAGGTTAAATGATAATCAGTTGCATTCTAGATACCATGTCTATAGGACTCCTGCACTATCATAATCGTTTTAAAATTAACAACGCCTAGAAAGTATGCCTATAGGAACTATTAACCAAATCTGAATCGCCTCACTCATTTTAAGTTTAACCTATCAGTATTAATGCATTATCAACTACAGAACTTGTATTATTCTGTTAAAAAATTGGCAACCTTTCTGTAATGAGTTTACTTCTTTATTTCTGAAACCAGTAGATATCATGCATATAGGTTTCACTTAGGAAAACCAGTAGGTAATTAATTAACTGCATCACTCTTCGATAATTACAACCAAGGGAGGCCTAATTCGGACTTCTCATCTGAGAAATATGTGATAAATCAGCCGGCCTAACATTTAAGTTTAATTTAGACATAATCAGTACATGTAAGGCATGCTCGACTATATGCTTTATGTGATTTAAAGGAGGTCTATTTGAGCCTTAACTGTTGTGTGCACCCTATAACTGTCTTATATGTTTTGTCTGATGCCTTTGAATTTTAACCTTTTAAACTCTTGGAAAAGCCCAAAACTCCTTCCCTTGATAGGACTAGAAGTTCCAAATGCCTCCGGGACTGATAGGATTGGGACGGGTAGTAGCATGCAATAAGTAACGACACTATTCTGCACTTTAATACCTTAACGGGGTGGGAAGGGTAGAATATGGATATGATGGCTGGTGTACTAATATCACGTGCGACCCCTCTTCGGAGGAGTGATTGCTGGAGATTGCATTGACATGATCCATATTAATCATAAACCTAGGACCCCTCTTCCTTTATTTGTTTTTATCTTTTCTTACTTTTTAAATCTTTCTTCTTCATAAAATTCTATCCTCTTCGCTTATCTTTCAAATTTAAAACTTATTGCAATATTATATGCAAATCGTTATTTGAGCCTTAAATGTTTATGTGTTTATATAAAGTCACAATTGTAACATGGTCGGGACCACACTAGTGGATCTTGAGAGGTGCCTAACACCTTCCCCTAGAGATAATTTCTAGCAATTACCCAAACTCTGGTTTCATCATCTCAAACCCTTCTTAAAGTGTCCTAATGCACAATAATCATTAGGTGGCGACTCTTCAACTCCAAACCTAATTCTCCCAAGGAAATAAAGTTGTCCTCCCAAATGTTGTGAACCCGATTTTGCCTTAGAAAAAGGGGGCGTCGACAGCATGGCGACTCTGCTGGAGATTTCTTTAGGCTTTTACCATTGCATGCTACTTGTTACTTTATTATCTCTTTAATTGCATTTACTTACTATCTTTATTTCCCCTACTGTGAAACTGACTTGGCTCTTCGTGTCTTTTCTTTCCTTAATGCTTTCTTTTACTGCTTTACTTCAATGCTGTCGTAATTACGAGAAATTATCGTAATCATTATCTTATGAACGTGAAAATACATGACAACCTGTTTCATTCTTGTAATTGCATCTTCAACAACATATTCCACTAGTGCCAAACAAAATACCTTAGCAACTCTTATAATGAGTGGTTGCGCTCTTCCAATATTATCACCCCCTAAATTTGGCAAAGGCGTATTTGCGGTAAAACCAGTCGATCAGTGGTGCAGTCGACGGTTTCGTGCCTTTCCCTCTTGAGTTGTCCGCTCAAGGGTACCTGTCTAATACCCCATAGAAACCTTACTCTGTTTAACTGTGCATGCATCATGGTCAAACCTAGCCGAGTCAGTTATGTTGTCCACAAAATGACTCATTAAGACAACCTTGTCCAAAGTCCACCGGGATTTCTTGAAACCCAAACGGACACTACCACGTCTGTGCATTTATTTGGAGAACTAAATGCGTTTATGCTAATTATTAGTTTAAATAGTCGAGTCCGGTGGGGGTAAGGGCCTAACACTTTGTTTTGCAGAAAACAGAGGCACGAAGTCCCCAAATTTGGCATGTAACCAACATTCACCCAAGGCTGCTAAATTGGTGGAAAGACCTCCACTCCAGTGATAAGACACTCGTCCGCAAGTACTTAGGGAATTTGCCTTCTCTTCTAGAGATCCAGCCTGACAACAAAATCATAGAGGCTGCAACTCTGTTCTGGGATAGTGACAGATCCGTGTTCCACTTCGGGGACCTTGAAATGACTCATTTGCTCGAGGAGATAAGAGTGTTAGCTGGTATTCCGTGGGAGACTCTGGGTTTTCTTATGCTAGAAAATCTCAAGGGTAGGTGTTTCCTTAAGATGATGCGACTAAAGAAAAACCCAGACGTAACATATTTGAAGGACTCTTACATTCCATTCGACTATATGTACAAGAGGTACGGCCATAGCAAGTCATACCGCACTTACCCAGATGAATTTGCCCTTACCTTATTGGGGCATATCCATAGGGAGGTCTTCGTCTTTATGTTCTGCTTTTTGGAAATGATAGTGTTCCCTATGAAGAAGGCCAGGATCCACACCAGACTAGCCATGGTAACAAAGACTTTGATGGAAGGAATTGGAGGGAAGCCTTTGAACATAGTACCTATGATCGTTGCTGAGATATACCGAGCCCTAGACAGCTGTCAATGAGGGGCCAATCATTTTGACGGTTGCAACTTATTACTTCAGCTCTGGCTCATGGAGCACCTCCAGAAGGGTGAATACCGGCAAGAGATTCTGCACAGAGACTGGGATGATCACATCGCCTTCAATAAACCAAGGCGTATGAATTATATGCCTAACATGTTCGCTCAGCTAGAGTACACTAGAGGATGGGTAGAGTTATTTAAAAATCTGAAAGAAGATCAGGTGCAATGGATGTACGAGTGGTTCCCTATAGAAGAATTCATCGTTCGATCCAGAGACGCACCATTTCTCATACTCATTTGTCTGAGGGTAACTTATCCTTATGTCTCTCCCGAGTCATAAGGCAGACAGGAAGAAAGCATGTCATATCAAGGGTCGACACGATGAGTCACTTTAAGGTTGACTTCCATGATGATGATAGCCCTCACAAGTGCCAAGCTCAGCATATGTGGCACTGCAAAATCATTTTGGGGAAAGATTATATTGTGCCAGATAGGTTTCACGCCGGTTGTGCACCACACTACTCAGGTTGGTTGGAAGAAAACCACAATGGTTTAGGTCAGCCCGGGTTCATTCGAGGTCACAGGATCATTGATGAAAAGGCTGAAGCACGAGTTAAGTACAAAAAACTGCGCAAGAGAATTCGGGAATGTGAAAGCGAGCACCGGGAAATACAAGAAGCCCATCAGAAGTTGATTGAAGAGTGGAAAGATATAGATGTCAGCGCCAACTAGCTACTGGGGTATTTGGAACGTGTTCTAGTGGAGCTGGAAGGGAAGTTCATCAAGAGGATTGAAGACTGTCAAAATGCTGAGGGAAATGCTGGCGGACATCTAACCCGAGCTTATCTGGTGCTAGGACTCTGCGAGTTGGTGAAGTTGTTCGATAGGGACAAAGATGCTGAGTCTGGGGAATGTCCTTCTGGGACCAAGTAGTTAGGAGCCTTTTTCTTTGCTTTAATGATGTAATAAGGCCAATGGCCGTTAGTGATATTTTACTTTCCGTTATTTAGTGTCGTTTTTGGGATTCGTCTTATTTTTATCAATCAAATAAGGCATTTAGCATTATAAGTTCTCCAAAAATTATTTGTCACTAGGCCTACCTCGGCCACAACGAGGCACCCAAATTAGGACACCATTTATATTCTCACACAATGTGTTTAAATATTGTAACATTTTCTTGTCATGACCCGCACTCACTTATTACCTTTTTGTTTTTCTTTTATTTTTTCCCCTCCCCAAAGGTTAGTTCGTGCACTCTGGCATCATCATCATACTCTACGAGATCCAATGGCCCTCCACCTCCTCCTCCTCCAAGTCCTATCAGAAACAAGAACAAGACTAAAATGGAAGACGTGAACAACATCATAAAGGAAAACTCAGGTAAACAAACAGAGGTTACTTAGGGTAGCCAGATCTCCAAGGAAAGTACCGCCCAACTTGAGCAGAAGTTATTGAAGTTCCGAGAAGATTGGATCAAGTTCGGAACTTGGCCAACATGTTATTTTCCCTTAAAACTCCTGATATCAACTTTCCCAACACCCAAAACCCCGCACCTCTACAGAACACCCCACAACCACAGAAACAACCCATTCATACTCAACATTGCAACATATGCCACACTTCTAATAACACTCCATTGCTCATCCCTTAACTGTTGAACACCATAAATGATCCTACCCACAACACCCCCATATATGTGGAAACCATACCACACTATACCCAACCAATCTCAAGCACACCTGTGTCTGATGAAAAAGACCCTCTTATCAGGAACCTGGCCGCAGAACTCAAGAAGTTGACCGGTCGAGTCCAAGGTGTTGAAGGAAACAAAGGTATTGAGGGGCTGAATTATGAGGACCTTTGCGTTCAGCCAGATGTTGAACTTCTTGAGGGGTACAAACCTCCCATGTTTGAAATGTTCGATGGCACGGGAGATCCCAGACTCCATTTGAGGACATACTGTGACAAACTGGTCGGTGTCGGGAAGGATGAGAAGATCCGTATAAAGCTCTTTATAAGGAGTCTAAAAAGGGATGCTCTGTCTTGGTACATCAGCCAAGACTTCAAGAAGTGGACAATCTGGGTAGGTATGGCGTCCAATTTCATGGACAAGTTCAGATTCAATATAAAGAATGCAACAGACATATTCTACATTCAGAATTTAATGAAGAAACCTACCGACACGTTCCGCGAGTATGCTGCTCATTGGAGATTAGAGGCTGCTAAGGTTAGGTTGGCCTTAGAAGAGGAACAAATGAATAGATTCTTCGTTCGGGCTCAGGATCCGTAATATTATAAGAGGTTGATGTTGGTCGAGGGCCAGAAATTCTCTGATATCATCAAACTAGGGGAAAGAATTGAGAAGGGCATTAAGAGTGGTATGGTTAATAACCTTAAAGCATTACAGGCCACCAACAAGGCTTTACAGTCTGGTGGCACGTCTAAGAAGAAGGATGTGAGTGTCGTGATGGTCACACAGAGAACAAAATCACCGATAAAATACCACACTTACCCATCACCTCCACTTACATATCAGCCTACTCCAAATTACCAAGCACCCACACCCTCCTAAAAAAGTCCACCTCCTGTTTACTAATCGTCTCCACCTCCCACATATCAGGCCGCTTTGCCCAGATACTCTAAACATGCACCTGTCTACCAAGCTTATAATGTTCAACCCTCTCACTACCAATCACCTCCCACCCACCAAAATTTCCCTAGACCTAGACCAAATTTTGACCGCATGCCTCCCAGACAATACACAGCCATTGCCGAACCAATTGACCAGCTGTATGAAAGACTTAAAGCTACTCGTTACGTCACCCCTATCCCTTCCATAACTCCAGAATCCTTCCCAGTAGGTAAACCCGAACAAGACCTGTGCGTACCATTCCGGCATGAAGGGATATACCATTGATGAGTGTCGCTCACTGAAGCACAAGATTCAAAACCTGATTGACAATAAGATTATCTTAGCAAAGGATCCTACTCATAATGTTCGTAACAACCCTCTTCCTGACCACAAGTGTGGAGGCATTCACATAATCGAGATTGAAGATGACTGGGACCCCAAGGGGTCGATAGGATTAATTGCTGAGGGTGACGAGCCGAAGAAGCCAACAGTCACACTTTAACCGATTGTTGTCCAGAACTAGCCCTCCGTGGGCGATGAAGTAAACATGTCTATACCACTCGAGTTTGAAGCACCTTTCTCTCCAAAGGCGACCGGACCAATTAAGGTTGAGTTTGGAGTTCCGAAAGCAACTGTACCATTTGAAGTTGCTCTGTTACCCCCAAGAGTGCCTATTCCGGTAGCAATGTCAAACATAACACCATTCCACTCAAATGCCATACCATGGGGTTGCACAGTCGAAACAAGAAGGAAAGGGAAAACCAAGTTTGGAGAAGCAATTGTTGTGCAAGGTATGACCAGAACCGGCAGAGTCTACACCCCAGAACACCTAGCCGAGTCCAGCGAGCAAGCCTCTAGACGGCCCATTGAAACTGGGCACGATGATCTTTGGAGAAAGATAAAGGCAAAAGAGTACTCGGTCGTTGAACAACTAAATAAAACACCGGCACATATTTCCATCCTAGCTCTTCTGCAGAGCTCCAACGCACACAAGAATGCCTTGATGAAGATACTGAGTGAGGCATATGTGCCCAGCAACATAAATGGAGGGGAAATGGCAAACATGATAGGACAAGTACTAGAGAGCCACAAAATCACCTTCCACGAAGATGAGCTGCCACCGGAAGGGCTGAGTCAGAACAAAGCATTGCACATCACCGTGCAGTGTGAGGATTATTTCATTACTAGAGTCCTGATTGATGGAGGATCCATCCTCAACATATGTCCGTTGATTACTCTCAGAACATTGGGAAAGAGCCTGCATGTGATCAAATATGGGGCCATCAATGTCAAAGCCTTCGATGGGTCCCAAAGATCCACTATTGGGGAAATCAGTTTATGCCTCCAAATGGGCCCAACTTGGTTCGACGTTGACTTTTAAGTAATTGACGTCCCGACATCCTACAACTTGCTGTTAGGACGACCATGGATCCATGTCGCTGGAGCTGTAGCATCAACCCTGCACCAGGCGATGAAGTTCGAATGGAATCACCAAGAGGTGATTATTCATGGAGATGGTAGCAACCCTATATACAGTCGCCAGACCATCCTAGTGATTGGAGAAAAAAGGAGAATAGGCGGAGAAACCTACCATCACATCGAGCGGGTCAACGCTGTGGACAAAGATAAATGGTGGGATAACAAGATTGAGAGTATTCTGAATTGGTGTGGATATGAGCCTGGAAAAGGACTTGGCAAAAACCTCCAAGGAATTGCCAAACCCATCAAGCTGAAGAAACATGGTACTACCTTTGGTTTGGGGTATGAATACACCTGGAAAGAGTTCGAGGAATGGTCGCCACCATGAAGCGGTCCCTACTATCCGCTGGAACATCCTATACCTCGTTTGGAGTAGACTTTCCAACCAGTAGATACCATATATGGGTCAAAAGAAGATGAAGCATTGGCAGCAATGAAGAATCTATTTCTGGAGGATGATGATATGGAATGTTGTGTTATTTTCAAGGAGGAAGGGGAGGAAGGCCCTTCTATACAACCTGTGAACCGAGGAGAATGCCTCAGTAATTGGTCCATTAGAACCACCAGGGCTCGGAAAGCTTCGGGGTAGCAAGGATAAACAAAGCACCGTGCATCACATTTTACTTTTTACTAGCTGATTTACTTTCCGTATTTTCTTCAATTTTGAAAAGAGCTTCGGTGTTCAAAACAATTATGAAATTTAATCAAAGCATTTCAGTTTCTTATATATCTCGCTCTTATCATCTTTCCTTTTCTCTATCATTTACTTTATTTACACAGCATTACTATTACTTATCTTGAAGATGACCCGACGATTTTGACTTGCAACGAGACAATACAACAAACGGGCATAGACTCAGAAGAGGATGATATACCAGAAGAGGTCGTTAAAGAAGTTGAGGATTTTGAAAATAGGACTAAGTCTAACTTGGACGAAAATGAGGTTGGTAACTTGGGGGATACAGATAATGTCAAAGAAACACGCATCTATGTTCACCTGTCACCATCAGAAAAGAAAGAGTACATGGAGTTCCTAAAGGAGTATGAGGACATATTTGCTGGTCGTATGATGATATGACTAGTCTCAGTATATCCATTGTATCTCAAAAACTACCAACAGATCCAACATGTCCGCCGGTAAAGCAAAAACTCAGAAAGTTCAAACCCGACATGAGTTTGAAGATCAAGGAAGAAGTTACCAAACAAGTCAAAGCTAAAGTTCTCAGGGTAGTATAGTATCCAACATGGTTAGCTAACATTGTGCCAGTGCTGAAGAAATATGGGAAGGTTAGAGTCTGTGTCGACTATCGGGATCTCAACCGGGACAGTCCTAAAGATGACTTCCCTTTGCCAAACATACACATTCTTATTGACAACTGCGCCAAGCATGAACTACAGTCGTTCATTAATTGTTTTGCTGGGTATTATCAGATATGGATGAATGAGGAAGACGCAGAGAAAACAGCTTTCATCACGCCGTGAGGGATGTATTGTTACAAGATGATGCCATTTGGGTTAAAAAATGCAGGGGCCACCTATATGAGGGTCGTGACTGTATTTTCCATGACATAATACATAAAGATATTAAGGTATATGTAGATGATGTCATCATCAAATCCAAGACAGCCACTGACCACATGGAAGATCTGAACAAATTCTTCAACCGACTGAGAAGGTAAAATCTGAAGTTGAATCCCGCCAAGTGTGCATTGGGGGTTCCTGCCAAAAAATTACTGGGGTTCATCGTGAGTCATCGAGGAATAGAATTTGATCCATCAAAGGTCAACGCTATTCAAGAATTGTCACCGCCAAAGAACAAGAAGAACGTGATGAGTTTCTTGGGTAGACTCAACTATATCAGCCGATTCATAGCTCAGTCCACTATCATTTGTGAACCCATCTTTAAAATGTTGAAAAAAGACGCTGCTACCAAATGGACTGATGATTTTCACAAAGCCTTTGACAGAATAAAGGAGTACCTATCAACGCTACAAGTTTTGGTTCCGCCTGAACCAGGTAGACCCCTACTGCTTTACCTTGCAGTATTGGATGGAGCATTCGGTTGTGTTCTGGGACAGCATGATGAAATGAGGAGAATGGAGCAAGCCATCTACTATCTCAGTAAGAAATTCACCATCTACGAGGCCGAGTATTCTCTATTAGAGCGCACCTGTTGTGCTCTGACTTGGGTAGCTCAAAAGTTGAGGCATTATTTCTGTGCCTATACCACTTATCTCATATCAAGAATGGATACGCTGAAGTATATCTTCCAGAAGCCCATGCCTACTGGCAAGCTCGCCAAGTGGAAAATCCTGATAAGTGAATTTGACGTTGTTTACGTGACTCAGAAGGCAATTAAAGGACAAGCCTTGGTGGATCATCTCGCCGAGAATCCCGTGGACGGAGAATACGAGCCTTTAAAGATGTATTTTCCCGATGAAGAGGTATCTTTTATAGGAGAAGATATTGTAGAATCCTATGATGTTTGGACAATGTTTTTCGACGGAGCAGCAAACTTCAAAGGAGTTGGCATAGGAGCAGTCTTAGTATTAGAAACCAGCCAGTATTACCCGGTATCCGCCAAACTCGGGTTCCCATGCACCAACAATATGGCCAAATACGAAGTATGCATCTTGGGGCTCAAGATGGCCATTGACATGAACATTCAGGAGTTGCTAGTGATCAGGGATTCAGACTTGCTCATACATCAGGTCCGAGAAGAATGGGCAACCAAGAACTCTAAGATACTCCTATATCTGCATCACATACAAGAGTTGAGGAAGAGATTCATAAAGATAGAATTTCAGCACGTCCCCAGAGTGCAGAATGAGTTCGCTGATGCATTGGCTACTCTATCATGCATCATCCAACATCCAGATAATAATTTCATTGATCCTATCCCGGTAAAGATTTATGATCATCCATCTTATTGTTCTCATATCGATGAAGAAGCAGACGGAAAACCACGGTTCCATGACATCAAGGAGTACTTGACAACAGGAGAATATCCTGAACTTGACAACACTACACAGAAGCGCACGCTTTGGCGGTTATCCAATAATTTCTTTCATAGTGGAGGGATCCTGTACAGGAGGATTTGGGAGTACTAAAATGTGTCGAAGAAAAGGAAGCATCCATGCTATTGGAGGAAATTCACGCAGGGACCTGCAGTCCACATATGAATGGTTATGTCTTAGCAAAGAAGATACTCTAGGTAGGTTATTTTTGGACGACTATGGAAACAGACTGCATCCAATATGTGCAAAAATGCTATCGCTGTCAGATACTTTCGGATATGATAAAAGTACCTCCAAATGAGCTTACTGCAACAAGCTTGCCATATCCATTTGCCGCATGGGGAATGGATGTTATTGGACCAATCGAGCTTGCTGCATCAAACAGGCACAGGTTCATTCTAGTGGCAATTGATTATTTCACCAAATGGATCGAAGCGACATCATATAAAGCAGTAACCAAGAAGGTTATGGCAGATTTTGCCCGCAACCGTAATGTTTGTCGGCTTGGAATCCCCGAGTCGATCATTACTCATAATGGTTCTAGTCTCAACAGTGACTTGATGAAAGCAATGTGTGAAGTATTCGGGATCAAACACAAGAACTCTACATCCTATAGGCCTTAGGTGAAGGGAGCTGTAAAAGCTGCCAACAAAAATACCTAGAAGATACTAAGGACGATGATAGAAAAGCACAAGCAGTGGCATGAGAAGTTATCATTCGCCTTATTGGGATACCGCACCACAGTCCTCACATCAACTGGGGCAACTCCCTATATGCTGGTTTATGGTACGGAGGCGGTCATTCCCGCCGAGATAGAAATTCCCTCCTTGAGAATCATACAAAAAAGCATAGTTAAATGATGCAGAATGGGTTAAAGGTCGCTACGAGCAGCTAGCCCTTATAGATGGGAAGTGAATGAATGTAGTTTACTACAGTCAATTGTAACAGAACAGAATGTCTGGAGCTTTTAACAAAAGGGTCAAGCCAAGGAGGTTTACACCGGGGCAGCTGGTGTTGAAGAAAATATTTCCGCATCAAGATGAAGCCAAAGGGAATTTCTCTCCCAACTGCCAAGGTCCGTACATGGTTCATCGGGTTCTAACAGAAGGAGCCCTCATACTTGCAGAAATGGACGGAGAAGTCTGGCCGAAGCCAATCAATTCAGATGCAGTGAAATGATACTATATGTAATCAGTTATGATTTCTTTATAATGTATTCGAACTATGCCTGACTTGATTCCCGTTTAAGAGGGGATACGTAGGCAGCCCTATGGGTTCGGTCACAATTCAATAAAATTTCCATTTCCCCCTGCTATTGGAAACTGCGGCAGAATTTTGAGGAGGACCCTCAAAATACTGAAGTTGATCGTTAGTCATTCATTGCATGTAGTCGGCGGAAGCGCCAGCCCAGTAAACTGGGGCAGAATTTGAGGAGGACCCTCAAAATTCCAAAGTGAGAGAGGATGCCATGTCTTGAACCGCGTCACAGTCGTCGATCCATCTAAAGAAAACTATTTTTTCAATTATGTATTTATGTTACATTATTTTACTAAATCGTGCATGACCATTATCAAATTTCTATATTTAGCAACGCTACCCCAAATGATACACAATGTCGAGCAGGATAAGCAAAGGCCACGGGAAGACGAACTAACCTTCCCCCTGTACAAAACTCACAATTTTTCTTTGGATGCAGGCACTCAAATCGCAATACCATTGGATACACTCTTACTTTCTAAAAAATGCAACTTCTCAGAATCATCATTGTCACACCTTCTTTTTCCGCTAAGGCTTTACCACACCCCGTGAAGGATATAATAAAAAAGGAGTTTTTCCAATTAAAGGACAATCGAAATGGGATTCGTTTATTAAGAGATTTCAGAGTCGCCACTTGGGAGATTTATGGTGTCCCAAGTCACCGGTTAGAATCCCGAATCGAGGAAAGGGTTTGACTCTGTATTGCAGTCACGAACCAGAAATCTAAGTAAGGAATTCTGTTAACCCGGGAGAAGGGGTTAGGCACTCCCGAGTTCCGTGGTTCTAGCACGGTCGCTCAACTGCTATATTTGGCTAAATTTTGATTTTTATACATGTTAAGCCTATTGTGCAATTTTTAAACTATTCACTGCTTTTAGTCGATTATTAAGAGAGTGAACGTCGTTTTAGAACGTGTTTTCGGATCACATAACATGAAATGCACCCGGATCCTCGATACATTCTTATTCAATGTTTTGGGATTTAGATTTGGGCCGCATGAAATGAACACCCGTGTAGGTAAAATTATTAAAAACGCGCCTAAAGCGACTAACGTATTTTTTACTTTGCGGAGGGCCGTGAAATTCGCTAAACGGCACGCCTCAAATTCCAGGTAATTTTGTATAGATGATTAATGAGGGCCCCGCAATGTTGGGTTTTTGTTCGGCGAAGCTCATCTCATTTTTATTAAAGGCCAACCTTAAGCAACTACAATATTTCTATTTATTATTGTCTCTAAAGGGCCTAATTAATTAAAATTATGAAATTCGGGCCTCAAGCTCAAGTCCGAACTTAAACAAGAGGAAAGGCCTCTTAATTTAAATTTGCTACCTAACTTGGAAGGCCTAAAATTTGCATTGTAAATTTAAACCACAGTCTTGGAATGAGTGTGTTACCAAATGGTCTAACACTAGCTACTGAATCTTGATCTCACCCTTATACATAGATCCAAAAATTAAACTCAAACTAGGAAACTACATTTTTACTTGCACATGCAACAAACAATTTGAGATATGAGAATACTATAGACGATTTGAACGAAATACATCAGTAGTGAGTTCAAACAGTTAATACCATAAGTTTTCCTTCTCTGATTTTCTCAATCGGAAACAAACCTAAATGCAGTGGTAGTGAAATGGGCCGAGGAACAATCTCCATATTCAAGGTTTTTTTATGAACATATATCAATGAACATTTGAGCTTTTCCAACACATTATCAACATTAAGAAACAACAGAGAATCTATACAATTCAAACAATCAAAATATGTCTCATTCGAAATGAACAGTCACAAATATGGAACACAATACCCAATTTCTCAAATCATATTCGAAAAGTAACTTTGAGTTGGATGTGTACCTACCTAAAAGCTGATCGATAACAGAGAGCACCAAACAGAGCTTTGAATTAGAATGTGAGATCTAGACTTGAAACAAGCTGATTCCTAAACCATCTGTTATTTGAGTTGGTTTCTGATTTTATTAACAAAAATACACTCCCTTGCTAGTAAACCATCTGATAGCAACACAGGTAAAACAAAAACTCATTAAAAATCCTCACTTCAAATCATCCTTTCAACCCACATGGATAAACAGAACCTTTCTTATTAGTAAAATGAAAGGAACACTTGACCTTTAAAATTAACAATTATGAGGAACATAAACCCAGCTCAATACGTCAATTTAAGCTAAACAACCAACAACTAGTATCAATTGAAATTAGTTTAATCCTGTGATATCCTTTTGAACACGAGCCATTATTTCAGGAGGTGAATCAATGTCGACCATAAGTGTTAACTCATCCAAAGCTACAGAACAGTTTGAATATTCAACGAAACATGTTCATGGCATCAGACGTTAATCAGGAAATAGTATTTCAAGAAGATTTAGCTATTAACAAGTTGGATCTAAGAAAACAAGCACAACTTGACATGAATACAACAAATTTCTCTCATAAACATCAAAATAGAGGATAACAGCTGAGTGTTCACATACCTATATCAGGGAAATTGCAAAAAAAAACAACTCAAATAGAGGCTGAAATGGAACGCGGAACTCAGCAGCTCAGGAATAGCTTTTCGAAGCCCAGGAAGAAAGAAATTGAGTTTGAAATCAGTGCACTTCACATCTTCATCGAAAATTTTTGTTTTTCTCCAGATTTTGAATGCAATTTTTTTATCTAGAAATTTGCTTGCGGAGATTTGTTTTTTTCGTATGATTCCCCTTATTTTTGTATTTCGTGTGTGTGTCTTCCCCCTCAAGGAGATGAGTGGGGCATGTTTTTTTTAGGGAATATGGAGTGTTTATCAAATAAAAAATGAATAAGAAGATGGGTAGGGGACACTGAATTTTCGTGTCTCTAAGGGGAAAGGGTTCAGGCGGGTTTTTGGGATGGGTTTGGGCCCGGATTTCAAGTTTTGGGAGGGTTAATGAGAGTTTGGCTTGGGCCGGCCCAAAACATGGATATTTTGCTAAGACTTTTATTTCTTTTATTTATCTTTGTATTTCATTTTGTATTTTTGTATATTTTTCTGATTTTATAGTTAGACTAACTAACTCCTAAAATTGTTTTAAATCTATTTAAAGATAAATGCAATAATTAACAATTAAAAGTGCAAAGAAACTATTTTTGTTATTTTCTTCATATTTTGTTCTAAAACAAATTAGTACTAAAATATGAAATTAGATTCTAAATGCAAATGTATATTTTTGTATTTTCATATGAATCATCATGCACAAATAAAAATGCAACCAAGTAACACAAAATTTAAAACAAATTTACAAAAATTGTAAAATAATAAAGAAATTAGTTTATTTGGAATTTTGGGAATAATTTGCTTATGGCAAAAATCACGTGTTCACAGCTGACCCTCTTTACTCAGAAACGTGAAAGGTTTTCGGGCAAAGATAAGTGAGCAAATATGAGCGATTTTTGCCCGGTCGAATATTCCGTGTGAAACATTTTGAAAAGTTTGACCGCACCCTGCTTCAGAGGTTTCCTACATATCCTGGGCTAAACAGGAATCAGGTCAGTGTAGTTCGGGAAGGTTTGATAGCTGGGACTACCAGGAGCTGTGATTTCACTGTTGTTGCTGCTGTTACTACTCGCTGACCTCCTTATTACACCATGCCAAAGAAACTATCTAAGCTATGAATTATAAAAGTCCTATCTATGTCTTCAAACTTGTTCTTGTGTTGCCATGAACTTGTATCTTGTATTCTTCCAATGGAATTCTCATTGTTGCTTTGACGATGTTTTGCCATTCCTCCTGATGTTGCTTGACTACTATAATTTGAAATATGTGTCCATTCTTCAGGTGGGCTCCTGCTTGTGATTGCTCGAAAAGGTATTCCCTTGTTCTCTAGGTGGGCTCCTGCTTGCGATTGCTTGAAAAGGTATTCCCTTGTTCTCCAAGTGGGCTCCTGCTTGCAACAAAATAGACAAACAAAGAAAATTTTTGCCCCAGTTTGGTGGCTGGGTACAGTATGTTATCAAATATAAAAATTGAAAGCAAAATTCTAATTGTGCTTCACTTGTTCTCCAGATGGGCGCCTGATTGCTGAAGCTTGAAAAGTATTCCCTTGTTCTCCAGGTGGGCTCCTGCTTGCTGAACTTGAAAAGTATTCCCTTGTTCTCCAGGTGGGCTCCTGCTTGCTGAACTTGAAAAGTATTCCCTTGTTCTCCATGTGGGCTCCTGACTGCAACAGAACAGACAAACAAAGAAAATTTTCTGCCCCAGTTTGGTGGCTGGGTACAGCATGCTATCAAATATAAAAATTGAAAGCAAAATTTGAATTGTACTTCCCTTGTTCTCCAGGTGGGCGCCTGATTGCTGAAGCTGGAAAAGTATTCCCTTGTTCTCCAGGTGGGTTCCTGCTTGTTGAACTAGAAAAGTATTCCCTTATTCTCCAGGTGTGCGCCTGATTGCTGAACTCTAAATTTATTCCCTTGTTCTCCAGGTGGGCGCCTGATTTTAACAAAAATAGACAAAACAAAGAAAATTTTTCTGCCCCAGTTTGGTGGCTGGGCACAGATGTGAGTGTTAAACTGAATTATTTTACCAACTATTATAAGAATTTGAAAGCTAAGTCCTATTATCCAAGGAGGTCCTGATAACTCCTAACAATTATGAACCTAAGTTATATCTTCTAAAGGTATTACTCCCGCTACATTTGTTATCAAAAAGGTCTTAAACTACTCCCCATTATCCAGGAGGGTCCTGACAACTTCTAGTTAAACGACAGTTTTAACCTAAGTTATATCTACTAAAGGTACGACTTCCACTATATCTTGTTATCTAAACAAACCATAAAACTACGTCCCATTATCCAAGAGGGTCCTGAAAACTCCTAATTGAATGATATCTTAAGCATGCGAACTTTGAAACCAACTTATCTTCCTTTAGGGTACATTTATGCTAAATTATGCTACTCATGATTGTTTTGAAATTTAAACTAAGTGCCATTTTCCAGGAGGGTCCTGAGAATTTCCAGTCATACTTGTTTGGCCTTTCCTTACGGATGGTTTCTCCGAATCAGACGAGACTTCTGCCCCTGTTTCAATCAAAGAAAAATCTTGTCTATCTAAAATGTGGTGGTTGGTTTGTGGCCTTGAACTTTGAGAGAGATTGCTCCTTCACTTTCCATGATGACTGATTTCCACTCGAAGACCTTGCTTGTTTATGGACTGACTCCTTTCTTTGTCGTCCTCATCACATAAAATACCTTTTCTCCGTTCAGAACCAATATCCTCTATTTGTTACATTGCATGAAATGGCATCTCCCCCAACCTTTGTATCTCATATGAATCCCAAAGCACGTCCATTGCCCCCCATTCTGTGTATATGTTGTTCTTTCTTGACTTAACAACTGGCCTCAGCCTTGAGGTCTGTTGCTCCCTCATTTGTCATGATAATTGATTTCCATTTGAAGACCTTGCTTGTTCTTTGACTAACCACTTCCTTTGTGAACCTTAACCTAGAAAATACCTGTTCTCGTTCAGACCCAATACCCTCTATATGTTCCACCACTCATACCGACATTTACCAAACCTTTGTGTTTTGCATGGACTCCCAAGTATATTGATTGTTACCAAATCAGCACGCATGTCGTTCTTTCCCGATTTAAATCATTGGCCTTGGCCTCGGGATCTATTGTTCCTTCATTTTCCATGATAACTGATTCCCACCCGAAGACCTTGCTTGTTTATTGACTAACCACTTTCTTTGTTACCCTTGAGACAGAAAATATCTGTGATCTGTTCACCAAACACCCTCCATCTGTTGCATTGTTCCTGAATTGATACGTACCAAACCCTTGTATTTCACACGGATCCCAAAGCATGTTGATTGTTGCCAACTCAGTGTGCCTGTTGTTCTTTCTTGACTTGACGCATTGATGTGTTCACCAGATACCGTTTTGTTCAATTAGAAAGCTTGGTTGCAGATTTTGAAGTCATTTCTCACTTGTATGACCAAACAGACTCAGGAAGCGGAAGTAAACAAGAGGAAAGGAACAGAGTAGAGGATAATGGAAAGAGATGATTCCTAACAAGAAAAATACACAGTAGAAACGTATTGGATGTGGTTACCAACTCTAACGACCATGACATGCACCTGCGGCCTATTCTGTCAAGCAAATCTGATGTTCAGCTCTTGTCGTACCCTTAAATCGTGAAATTGGGCTTCAATGCTCCGCTTATCCAATTTGAATCATAATCCTTATTCGACTTGTAGCGCCCGAAGGTTTTTCACCATTAAGCCTCTCTCATTTTGTTCTTTCTCTCAACTTACAGTTGCCTCATGGTGCCTGTGAAAGTTTTCACCAATAAGACTCTCTCATTTTTTATTTTTCTCATCTTCCGTCGCCTTATGGTGCCCGTGAGGGTTTTCACCAATAAGACTCTCTCATTTTCATTATTTTTTTCTGTTTGGACCGGACTGTTGCCCTTGACATGAATCACCTCTATTTGCTCGCCTTGGCATTTCTTGAAGACTGATCGGAAGGTCTTTCTTTGGACTGTAATGTGGCTTTCGGACAGAGCTAGAAAGAAAGGGTATCAAAAGGCTCAAAATAGTTCAACATGGGTTCAAAATTACAACTTTCAGAATCAGACTTCTTAAAACAACCACAACTTCTGCCCCAATTCCTTTCTTGGGGACTTTTGGATTTTTATTTTGGTGTGACTGAACCTCAGAGAGAGGCTGTCTACGTATCCTTTCGGAATCAAGTCAAACGTAGTTCATGTCATAACATTACTTCGTTGTTGCGATCTTTCCTTTCTTCCATTATTCCTTTTCTTTCTTTTCATTTCTTTTATTTTCCTTCTCCTTTCTTTTTCTTTTCTATTCTTTCTTCTTTTTATTTTTCTTTTCTCTTCTTTCTTCTCTTTTCTTTTTTTTTATTCGTTTTTTTTCCTTTCTATTTCACTGTTTTTCTCTTGTTTCTCCACTTACTTTTCCCGCTCGGCTTACGAGTTTTATTATTGATTCTGAAAGAGGGGTATGTAAGAAAATAACCGAGGCTCAAAGGGGTAACAAAGAATAAAGTGTTTGGATAGCAGAACAAAATGCCTTCGTTATTCCAATCTCCAAAACATGCCGAGTACGAACTACACAATTAAACAGGCTGAAGAAAACATACGTAACATCTTTTGATTGCACCAAAATTAATAACCATATTCACATATTTTCCTTCTATATTTGTCAATTACCCATCACCATTGGGCAACAAACTCGGTACCACGAACGGTCCCTGTAGACCTGGGGCGCTTCAAACCGATGCGGCATGATGTATTTTAACAGTATTTCTTTATGTTCTATTTGCTCCCAGTTTCACTTGATTCGGGCTTCAAAGTGTTCCAATATGTCCTTATTTCCCTCAAGTGCCCTTACATCTTCAACATTGTTTCATTACTAAACTGACTTTTAAAACAAGCTGAGAATTATGCATGCATATCGTGTCACTAGAATCAGCATGAAAGAATTGTAAGAGGAGAAGGGAACTAGAAATGAACAAAAATGGAAGGAAATAGAGAATTGCATTATACTGACGGTGAGAGGGTTGAAACAACAACACAATCAAATGAAACTAGTTACAGCCCTTGAACAAACCTAGACAGCACTAAACAAGCTATTATGACTAAACAAAGCAAAAGTGAAAGAATAGAAGGGTTTGAATCACAATACAATGTCCGGATTACAACCTTGAGATAACCGGACAACGGAAATGACACCAAAATAAACCACCAAAACTCCAAGAGATGGAGCGTCTTTCCAACCACAAAACTTGACACCTTAGCAACTGGATTGCCCATCAAAATTACTGGGACCTTCATTCACCAAGTTTCCTAGAGGATTCTCATACTCCCTGTCACCATGGATCTTCCACACAAAATGTGCATCGTCATGTGCAGGTAAAGGATTCTGTGCAATGTTCTGGGTGCCACTGTTCTGTACCGCAATTATCCCTTCCTAAATCATTCTCTCTATCTCTTTTCAAATCTCGGCAACCTTCGACATCGTGCCCCTGGGCATTGGAATGGTACTCACACCTTTTAGAAGGGTCAAAGCTTCTTGCACGCTTGCCCATATGATTTGGAGGAACCAGTGAAATCAGGTCATAATGCTTTAGCTTCTCAAATAAGTCTGTATATGACTCTCTGATGGGGGGTGAAAGTTTCCTACTTCTGTGCCCTCTCTTGCTTGAAATTTTTGCTGGCTCGCAAACCTGCTCCAGGGGGATTCCTATAAGATCTCGGTGGTGGGTAGTTATTTTGATTTGGATAAGCATTTTGTGGAGTGGGTGCACGTCATGGCGCGTGGGTAGGATACTGGGGATATGTGTGGGTACGGTGGATAGAAAAGTAGGGACCACGGGGTGGGTAATAGTGCTGTGGATTGTGGGAGTAGATTTGGGGATGGGGTCGAGGTTGAGGGTAATAGGGTGATGGGCCCCTGGACCAAGTTCTCGAGTCAATTACCGCCACATCTTCTTTCTTTTTATTTCCCAGTACCCCTCCGCTCTGGATAGCCTGGGTAGTTGCTTTGATTGCCGAATAGCTTAGGATTTTATCGGATTTGAGCCCCTCTTCAACCATACTTCCCATTTTTACTACCTCGTTAAAAGATTTTCCCACTGCTGACACCAGGTGACCATAGTAGGTAGGCTCCAAATCTTGTAGGAAATAATCAATCATTTCGCCTTCCTTCATTGGAGGATCGACCCTTGCAGCCCTGTTCCCTCCATCGAAATCCGTACTCTCTGAAGCTCTTCCCCGGCTTCTTCTCAATTTTGGTCAATGAGTGACGATCTGGGACAATTTCGAGATTATATTGAAAATGACTTGCAAATGCTTGGGCCAAATCATTCCAGGTGTACCACCGCGCATGATCGTGTCGCGTGTACCATTCCAAAGCAGCACCGCTGAGACTTTGACTAAAGTATGCCATTAGCAACTCATCCCTTCCTCCGGATCCTCTCATCTTACTGCAAAATCCCCTCATATGGGCTACAGGGTCACCATGTCCATCATACAAATCAAACTTTGGTAACTTGAACCCTGCTGGCAGCTGGACATCGGGAAACAAGCACAAATCCTTGTAGGCCACACTGACTTGGCCACCCAATCCTTGCATGTTCCTGAAGGATTGCTCCAGGCTTTTTACATTCCGAAACATCTCTTCCTGTTCCGGATCCTTAAGCGGCTTGTCAGTTTCCACTAGGAGTTCAAGGTGAGGAGTGTAGGAATATGGCCCAGGAGCTTTAAAGGTAGGCTCAGGAGGGTACTAATGGATGTCGTGAGTTGAAAACAATGGCTCACTGGAAGATCTTTGCAATGTGGCAGGCGGAGGCGCCACAAAGACAGGGGTGATTAGTGGAGGAGGCTTTTGTTTGGGTGGTGGAGCTTGGGGAGGATAGGAGGCGGTGCCATAACTCTGTTGGTAGAAAGAGAAAGGCGAAAATGAATTCGCAGGAGGAGGCTCCTGAGACTGAGCCAAAGGTGGGATATATGCTGGATTGGCAGGATAAACTGGCGTCGGCTGACCCTTAGCCCAGGCCTGATGCATCTCAGCCATCTACTGTCTTAACATCCGTACCTCTTCAACTAACCTACTATCCCGTTCAACCAACTGCTTTCGGGCCCCGGTATCAACCAACCCAGTTATGTTTTGGTCTGACATTGCCTTTTTGTCGTTGTATTGTAGAGAGGAGTTACCACTTTAAAAAATACAAACCAACCACCTTTCTGCTATGAGTACAACAAAATGAAGCCATCACATTAGCGTTAGGGCATTTATCAGGTAATAATATCACATTGCGTGCAATGCACCTATCAACAATAAACGGTTCTAGAATGGCTTCGAGGGTCATAAGGTCACTTGGCATCATCCCAATTTGTTCATTTCAACCTCTCTCCTTTCTTTGCTTTTCTAGCACTTTTTTTCTCGCTCATTTTCCTTCCCCTTTTTCTTTCTGATTATCACTCTTTTCATTCTTCTCAGATCTCACATCCCACGGTTCTACCTCTCTTTTTCTTTTCTTTTTCCGTTTTTTTCATTTTTTCCTTTTTTCTTTTTCTTTTTCTTTCTTTTAATTAAAAAAGTGACTTGATCGAACCTTATGTAGGTTGCCTACGTATCATGACCCCGCATGAATTAGATTTTTACGTAGTTCTGGAAGATCGAGAATAAAGTAAACAAACTGACATTCTTTTTTTACTTTTTCTTTTGTTTTTCTTTTTACCTTAATGACTATTCTGATGAGAAAAGAGAAATGAAAGAAGCAAATCATTTTTTTTTTGAATTTTCTAGACTTAATGTTCTAGGACCTATTATACACTCAATCTTAACGGGTATCTTTTTTTCTTTTCGAAACAAATAATCTATTAAGGAAAAGTCATAGAAGAGAAAGAAAATATTTTTTGATTGATTTTTTTTTTTAAAAGAAGGAAATCTAAAGAATAAACCACAAAAATATATTTTGAATTTTCATTCGATATCCTCATGCGGTATTTCGGAATAAGCATTGAAAAAGATAAAACAAAATATTTTTTTTTATTTTTCCTTTTTTAATTTCAATTTTGATTGCCTAAAGAAGAAATTCTAAAATTAAAAACCAAAGATAGAGTATGTTATTTTTTTTCTTCTATGTACACAACCCTAAAGTTCTTGTAAAAATAAAGAGAATTGTTCTTTTGTTTTTCATTCACTTTTCAATAACTTCCCAAAGAATAGCCTCAAAAGAATTTTTTTTCTCTTTTTTTTTTTGGATTTTTGGAATTAATACCTTAGAGAGAACTTTAAAGGAGTACTAAAAACAAATATTCTTTTTGAATTTTTGGTCCTAATATAGTAAAGGGAATATAAAAATAAATTTTATTTTAAGTCCTAGATATTAATTGCTTAAAGGAAAAACCACCTCACAAAATTTATTTTATTTTCATTAATCACTTTCTCTAACTTGAAAACCATGCGCAAAACAAGATTAATTGAGTCGGTGGCTTCAAATACGCGAATAGTTACTAAGGGACCCTATCTGAATGTTATTCATGACAAAATCTCATTAAAACATATGAACGCTCCTGTATAATTCGCCTTGGACATCAGAGAACCCAAATGCTGGTTAAACACTTGTAAACCACAAAACTAAAGGGTCATTTACCCCAGAAGCCTTACAAAGCCAACACATTAGCAACTTAAACCGGTAGTATTATTCAAGCCAGCATAATAGCACCTTAAACTAGTTTTCAAGTCAGCGCAGTCTAGAACATCTTAAACAAGTAGTTTTCTCCTTCAAAAGAACAAATTGCAGACAGCAAAGGTAAAAAGCACGTTCCTTGGACGAATTACTAGCAAAAAAAATTTCTTTTCCTCTTCAGGCAAGACTCCACTGTGCCTAGAGCCACCTTCTTATACTTCAAGATTTCTCATTCGTCCAGATGCAATCAAAAATCGGTATCTGTTCCTCTGAGCAATGCAGAATTAGTGTTTTCCACCGCAGAACTGCAGATATTCCAAGTTCAGTTGATATTGAGTACCTGCAGCTCCCATATTGAATCCTCCAACATAGTATTTAACGTCAATTGGGTCTGTTAATAAGGATGTGCAACATGTACCGCAGAACAATCTAATGCATTTCAAATCATTAGGAGCACCATCCAAGGATCAAAGTCCAAGGATCAAAGTTGTACAACTCTATGTGGAGCAACAGTAGTAGCAACGATGGTCTTAATACCAACAGAAAATTGAGCTTTCCACCCATCACAGTGCTCAGGCGCCAAACTGGTGATTGTTGCACCTTTGTCTGCTGAAACCAATAAATGTTTTCCAATAATTGCCACCTTCTCAACGCACATCTTATAGAGATCACTTGAAATGGCAGACTTTGGCCACCTAAACTTCTCCTCCAGTGTTACTGAATATAGACTGGATTAATATTCTCAATGCAGAATTAGGAACTTCAAAGCAGAATTTAGAACCATCCTTAGACCTCTCAATTTCTGTGATTTTACCTCAAATGCATGTTTTTACAACTGTCATATGATTAGTCGTTAGTGTCCCATTCTTGTCACTACAAATGGTAGTTGTAAAACCCATCGTCTCAGAAGCAGCCAATTGGTGCACAAGTGCCTTATCATTCATCATCTTCTTCACAGCAAATGCCAGACTCCATGTCACAGCTAAAGGAAGCCCCTCAGGAACAGCAACCACAGCAATTGTAACTGCAATAGCAAAGTATAATAGGGTCCTTCTTCACTGAGAGTAGCCAACAACTCTGAGATAAGCTTTCTATCACTAGCACCTGCAATCTCAGAAATGTTGGCTGTAAGAGCTTTCTTCTTTCTGCACTTCCTTGTGCTGGTTTACTATCATTATGTCCTCCTGGCCTCAATACAGAAGCATGTTCCTGAAAAGAGATTAAACATTGTCTTTCATCATACTTAGAGCAGGAGCATCTAGATCAGGCTGGGGAGACACAGAAGCACCGGAGTTCTGACTGGTGTTGTAATGAGCCTGCACATTGGGCTGAACAAAAGACATTGACTGAGCAGTGATGGGCACAATCCTTTGTGAGACATTAGATGAATACCTGAGCTGACCAAATTGAAAGATGGGGAGGCTGTGATGGATGTATTTGGGTAAGGGATGGACCAATTGGTGGATGGAGATGATGAGGCATTTGAATGTAACCAATTTGGATGGCTGTTACTAGAGAAGGTATTAAACAAACACCAGAAAATAGCCCAAACTGAAGCTTAACAGGTAAATCAGGCTGACTAGAAGATGTTAAACTTGACACACTAGTCTGACCGATAGAAGATGGAGTGCCAAGGGATGAGAAAGTTTGCAGAGCTGAACACAAAAGCTAGGGCCACAATACACATCAAAGCCATCCAATAAATTTGAGGTTGTGACACTGTTAGGTTCAATACTCACTCTAAACTCAGATTCTTTTCTTCTCTTTATCTAAATCTTTAAACCGTAACAAATACCACCAGCAGGATAATTGCAACAATACCATGTCCATCATGTGCGCCTTTTGGCCATCCTTCAGTCATTATGCCAACAACCAAAGACACAAAAACACATACAACAAGTATCATATTCATAGGTCACTAATTGTATCAAATTGAAAATCAAACAAGTTATAACCCTGAACGCTATGGGAGACAACAACACTTCATGTTGGATACATGCAAGACATGATTGTGACTATTTTCTAAAACTAACCTATGCGGCTAAAGTTGGCTAAAAATGCAAGATTTGGCTAGGACCCCGCAAAGCCAAGAACCTAAGATTCACGAGGAAGACCGGACCTTATGTGGGTTGCCTACGTATCCCGCCCCGAGAGACGAGAATCAGGTTCGCGTAGTTCGGGCAGATTAGATACGGTTGAGAATTAAACAAAAACAACTAATTTAGAAAAAACATATTTTTCGTCTTTTCCTTGCAAATGAAACATGCAAACTCTTTTTGGATTTTCTTTTTCTTTTTTTTTTTTTTTGATTTTTGATTTTTTTGTAAAATGATAAAAATGCAAAATCTTTTGGATTTTTCATGTTTTTTTTCTTTTTTGGTTTTTTTCTTAATAAAAAAAATGTAACAAAACAAAACCGGGCCCTACTTGCTTTATTTTCACATCTCAGCCTCTATATTTTTTTTTTAATTTTTCTTTCATTTGCCCTCAACTATCATCGGTCCGCCAAATAACCCTTTTACCCTTGAATGAATGCAATATTTAACACATAGGATGCATCAGGATGGTCTTTTCATTTCAGGTCACCTGTCCTAGACGGACCCAACCCCTGTGTTGAGTCCCCTAAGTCAAATGAACATGATGCAAACAAGCGTCCTACTAGGGATCCGGCATGAGTTTATTGTTCTTCTAGGTTTAAACCCTAGATTTATTGGTCTAGACCTGGCTTACCCGAGCGGACAACTCGGGCCGAGGGGGAGGCAGTGTACCGGGGATACAGAAGCTCCGCCGGTTTTACAACTTATCCAAACCTCGTTCTAAATTGGGAAAAAGACTCTAACAGAAGAGAAGCTACACGAAGTGCACCCTTCTCCATGATGTAGAAGACTCAGAAAGAGGAAGGGATTCGTGACAGTTTACATACAATTCAACAAATATTAAAGCGGTAAAACATTTAGCACATAGGGCATGGAACATGTAGCAAAATCAAATAAAGCCAAATATAACAATTTAACTGAGCTCGAATTCTTGAACCCTGAACCGAAATTCTGGGTTCTGATCCCCAGCGGAGTCGCTAGAGCTGTCACACCTCCTTTTTCCGCTAAGGCTTTACTACACCCCGTGAAGGATATAATAAAAAAGGAGTTTTTCCAATTAAAGGACAATTGAAACGGGATTCGTTTATTAAGAGATTTCAGAGTCGCCACTTGGGAGATTTATGGTGTCTCAAGTCACCGGTTTGAATCCCGAATCGAGGAAAGGGTTTGACTCTGTATTGCAGTCACGAACCAGAAATCTACGTAAGGAATTCTGTTAACCCAGGAGAAGGGATTAGGAACTCCCGAGTTCCGTGGTTCTAGCACGGTCGCTCAAATGCTATATTTGGCTAAACTTTTGATCTTTATACATGTTAAGCCTATAGTGCAATTTTTGAATTATTCACCGCTTTTAGTCGATTGTTAAGAGAGTGAACGTCGTTTTAGAATGTTTTTTCGGATCAGGTCACATGAAATGCACCTGGATCCTTGACACATTCTTATTCAACATTTTGGGATTTGGATTTGGGCCGCATGAAATGCACACCCGTGTTTAAGAAGGTAAAATTATTAAAAACGCGCCTACAGCGACTAACGTATTATTTACTTTGCGGAGGGCCGTGAAATTCGCTAAATGGCATGCCCCAAATTCTAAGTAATTTTGTATAGATGATTAATGAGGGCCCCGCAATTTTGGGTTTTTGTTCGGCGAAGCTCATCTCATTTTTATTAAAGGCCAGCCTTAAGCAACTACAATTTTTCTATTTATTATTGTCTCTAAAGGGCCTAATTAATTAGCATTATGAAATTTGGGCCTCAAGCTCAAGTCCGAACTTAAACAAGATGAAAGACCTCTTAATTTAAATTTGCTACCTAACTTGGAAGGCCTAAAATTTGCGTTATAAATTTAAACCGCAGTCTTGGAATGAGTGTGTTACCAAATGGTCGAACACTAGCTACTGAATCTTGATCTCACCCTTATACATAGATCCAAAAATTAAAACTCAAACTAGGAAACTGCATTTTTACTTGCATATGCAACAAACAATTTGAGATATGAGCATACAATAGACGATTTGAACCAAATACATCAGTAGTGAGTTCGAACAGTTAATAACATAAGCTTTCCTTCTCTGATTTTCTCAATCGGAAACAAACCTAAATGCAGTGGTAGTGAAATGGGCCGAGGAACAATCTCCATATTCAAGGTTTTTTATGAACATATATCAATGAACATTTGAGCTTTTCCAGCACATTATCAACATCAAGAATCAACAGAGAATCCATACAATTCAAGCAATCAAAATATGACTCATTCAAAATGAACAGACACAAATATGGAACACAATACCCAATTTCTCAAATCATATTCGAAAAGTAACTTTGAGTTGGATGTTTACCTACCTAAAACTTGATCGATAACAGAGAGCACCCAACAGAGCTTTGAATTAGAATGTGAGATCTAGACTTGAAACAAGTTGATTCCTAAACCATTTGTTATTTGAGTTGGTTTCTAATTTTATAAACAAAAATACACTCCCTTGCTAATAAACCATCTGATAGCAACACAGGTAAAACAAAAACTCATGAAAAATCCTCACTTCAAATCATCCTTTCAACCCACATGGATAAACAGAACCTTTCTTATTAGTAAAATGAAAGGAACACTTGACCTTGAAAATTAACAATAATGAGGAATATAAACCCAGCTCAATACGTCAATTTAAGCTAAATAACCAACAACTAGTATCAATTAAAATTAGTTTAATCCTGTGATATCCTTTTGAACACGAGCCATTATTTCAGGAGGTGAACCAATGTCGACCATAAGTGTTAACTCATCCAAAGTTACATAACAGTTTGAATATTCAACGAAACATGTTCATGGCATCAGACGTTAATCAGGAAATAGAATATCAAGCAGATTTAGCTATTAACAAGTTGGATCTAAGAAAACAAGCACAACTTGACATGAATAAAGCAAATTTCTCTCATAAACATCAAAATAGAGGATAACAGCTGAGTGTTCACATACCTATATCAGGGAAATTGAAAAAAAAAACAACACAAATAGAGGCTGAAATGGAACGCGGAACTCAGCAACTCAGGAACAGCTTTTCGAAACCCAGGAAGAAAGAAATCGAGTTTGAAATCAGTGCACTTCACATCTTCATCAAAAATTTCAGTTTTTCTCCAGATTTTGAATGCAATTTTTTGATCTAGAAATTTGCTTGCAGAGATTTGTTTTTTTCGTGTGATTCCCCTTATTTTTGTATTTCATGTGTGTGTCTTCCCCCTCAAGGAGATGGGTGGGGCGTGGTTTTTTTCAGGGAATATGGAGTGTTTATCAAATGAAAAATGAAGAATAAGATGGGTAGGGGACACGGAATTTCCGTGTCTCTAAGGGGAAAGGGTTTAGGTGGGTTTTTGGGATGGGTTTGGGCCCGGATTGCAAGTTTTGGGAGGGTTTAATGAGAGTTTGGCTTGGGTCAGCCCAAAACATGGATATTTTGCTAAGACCTTTATTTCTTTTATATATGTTTGTATTTCATTTTGTATTTTTGTATGTTTTTTCTGATTTTATAGAAATGCAATGATTAAAATAAAGTCCTAAATATTTTAAAGTTAGACTAACTAACTCCTAAAATTATTTTAAATCTATTTAAAGATAAATGCAACAATTAACAATTAAAAGTGCAAAGAAACTATTTTTGTTATTTTCTTCATATTTTATTCTAAAATAAATTAATACTAAAATATGAAATTAGATTCTAAATGCAAATGCATATTTTTGTATTTTCATATGAATCATCATGCACAAATAAAAATGCAACCAATTAACACAAAATTCAAAAACAAATTCACAAAAATTTTAAATTAATAAATAAATCATTTTATTTGGAATTTTGGGAATAATTTGATTAGGGTAAAAATCACGTGCTCACAATCATCTATTTACGATTGTTATCCGTACACAACATCCCCAACAGCCACAATGATGCAATCAACTATCAGCTATCATCTACCAGCTAAGAGATTTCGTTGCTATTCACATTTCTCTGCATTTTGCATAAGACTACCCTTTTGCCTTTCGAGACTAAGCATTGTCTCCATCTGCATTATCTGCATTTTGTGTTGCATAATGTCACACCTCCTTTTTATGCTACCGCACCCTCAAAGGGCGTAGTAAAGGGAGTTTTTCCAATTAAAGGACAATTGAAACGGAATTTATTATTAAGAGTTTGAGTCTCCACTTGAGAGATTTATGGTGTCCCAAGTCACCAGTTTGAATCCCGAATCGAGGAAAAATTGACTCCGTATTACAGTCTACGAATCAGAAATCAGGATAAGGAATTCTGTTAACCCGGGAGAAGGTGTTAGGCATTCCCGAGTTTTGTGGTTCTAGCACAGTAGCTTAACTGTTATATTCGGCTTAATTATCTGATTTTAGTACATTCTCAAACCTATGTGCATTTTTACCTTTTAACCACTTTTGATTATTATTATTTTATAAGAATTGCAACATCGTAAAAATACATCTCAAACCCCGTCACATCAATATACCCGTGGTTATTGACATATTTCGACTCCGTTGAGATTTGGATTTGGGTCACATAAATATACACCCGAGTTTAAGAAAGGTAATGTTATTAAATACGCACCTAAAGAGACTAACACGTTGTTATTTTGGGGAAGGTCGTGAAATTCGCTAAACGGCCCGTCCCGAAATCTAAGTAATTATTATAATAATTTATCGAGGGCCCCGCAGTTTATGCGTTTTGTTTGGCGAGGCTCATCTCATTTATTATTTAAAGGTCAGTCCTAAATCGACTATGGTTTTTCTCTATTTTTATTGTCTCTAAAATAAAGAAAGAGTCATAGTAATTTATTACTGTATTAAAGCACAATGGAAGGAAAATTACACTTGGGCCTACCTCAAAAGAGTGGCCCGTCACAAGCCTTCGCCCAGGTCCATATGAACACATGAATTTGATTGGACCTGGGCCGCTTAATGGAGTGTTAAGGACCGAAAACCTTGTAAATAGACCAATCTTTTAAACCAAACAGATCCGCGATTTTAACTTATACTAAGTGCTTACAGAAGTTACTCTACATTAGTACAAGTGTTTGACAATTTACTGTGAACAAATTCATCAACTGGAACCAAGAATTTGATTTTATAATGGCTTGATTATGTGATTTCGTTGGCCCTATGCATGGACGAGTTAACGGGCCAAGTTCAGAACAAATGAACTATTTTTAGACTAATTCCAACTAGCATTATTTGACTGATACTCAATTGATTTCTGATTTAAGAATTAGACCGTTGGGATGCTGAAACATGAATCCAATTTTTTACAATTTAAGAAAATAATTCAACTACACTACATCATACTATACTATACTGGAAATATCAACTAGGCCAAACTAAAACTGTTAAACTACATAGTTCACATACTCTTACGAATGAGTTAAACTGAATTTACAGTCTACAGGCTATCGGTTCACAAACAGTCCAATTACAGTTTATACAATTATTCTAATGATGCAAAATAAATGTTGAGCATTTATTTAACTGGCAACTATCAAATTGTAAAGCAATGGACGGTATCCAAATGAGCAAGTTCCAGTGAACACTTTTATTTCAACTTCAATTCCAGCTACATCGAGGTGATTTGAAGATATGTACTTGGGGATGGAAATACATCGAAGAAAAGGAGGAGATCAGCTACAACAATAACAGAAGAATACAACATCAACCCAATAATGAATGCAGCAAACCCATGAGAATTTGAAACCAAACAAAACCTGAATACCCAAGCTTCACAGCTCAAACAAACTCAAACGAGCTTGGGATTGATCCAAAACTTCTATAAAGCCAATACTTCAATCAGAACACTTCAAACAACAACCAATTTAACTTTGACCTGATACCATAAACCTTAACAAAACTCCCTTTCCTATCCTCTCAAACTCTTTTAAGCTTCATTTAAGACTCTCAAAACTGACCCATCTCCCTTTAGTTTTTAGTTCTCTTCAAGTATTTAACATTTATGGTCTTAGCCCTCAGAATCTGAAGAAGTCCCAGGAAAGCTCTTAAAACTGATTTCCACTATATCTTTTCTCTTCCAACTGACCAAGAAGGGATCCCCTAATATTGATTAAGGGCTGATTAAAAAGAGGACACCTTATTCTGTCCAAAGTTCCTATACTTATACCCAAATGACCCTTCACGGCTCTCTAAACACTTAAACTATTATCAACACTATTCTTGCCCATGATATACCCTGTGACCCCCACTACCAAGTGTCTAATTCATTTTTAATTCACTTGAGTATGGGTGACTTGTTTTTAATTACTTTCCTTAACCCTTACCCATACCAATATGTCTTGTTCCCTACTAATGATAAACAAATGTATTAGTTTTAATGGTCCACTAGTACCTTACTGGACAGACCACTTAAACAAATCACTTCTTCAAGTTTTGACACCCCAAATTACCCCTGTGAATCACTGAAATTGCCAACCTAGACCAAACTAATCCCTTTAACCTGTGTTAAACCTTCAGCTATAACCAATCCAAACCTAACATTTGACTAATTAACCACACGAAACTAAACCGAATGAACAACATTAGGGCAAGCCAACAAGGTCGGATTCATACCAGAACAAACTTAACAGAACAAACAAGTAGATTTAAATCACTAAACTCAATCATCAATTGAACTTCAAATTAAATCCAACAACACTACAACCAAGATGAAGGACTCATTGATTCGGAACTATTGTATTGAACTGATAAGGTCAAAATTGATTCACGCAGATACAAGGAAATATACTAACTATATTGGGAAAAAAATCACAATTAACCTTAGACAAAAATGAATGAACACTAACAATATACTGGACGGACAAACTGAACTCATATGCAAGAACAAAGAATTACAAAGAACCGGAGACCCAACCTCACACAAAAGTGAAATAGTTCGAGGTAACAAACAACAATTATCCAGAACTACTGAACCATAATCGAGATGGATTAATCGACGAAACTATTTATACCATATTTCAATCGACAGAAAACCTGGACCAAGAAAAGTCTGATGGAGAAGAGAGAAATGCATAAAAGATGATGAAATACGACGGGTGTGAGCACGTGATTTTTACCCTAAGCAAATTATTCCAAAAAATATCAAATAAAATGATTTTACAATTTTAAGATTTTTGTTGCATTCTTTTATTAATTGGTCACATGAAAACTCATATTAAAAATACAAAAAATGTATATGCATTAAGATTCTCAATTTTA
>MU721062.1:9177-19898 GCA_026770625.1 Nicotiana glauca | reverse complement strand
GTGCCTAACACCTTCCCTCGGGTCAACAGAATTCCTTATTCAGAATTTCTGGTTCGCAGACTCCAACTGGGAAGTCAAAATTTTCCTCGATTTGGGATTCAAGTTAAACCGGTGACTTGGGACACCAAAAGCCAATCCTATCCCAAGTGGCGACTCTAAAAATAAATAAATAATCCCAATTCGAATAATATCACTTTAAATGAAAAAACTCCCTTATACATTATCCTTCGAGGTAGGTGTGTAAAAAAGGAGGTATGACACACGCCTGCAACAAGATATGGAAATAAAGTGAAATCTGCCTTTGTTTCCTCATTCTTGTTAGTGGTTGGATTTTGATTCCTTTATAGTTTTCTTGATATTCTGTTTCTACCTGTCATTCCCCGAAGCATGTTTCCCCCTCCCATCCTTACTTGTTTATTTCTGCTTTACTTTTCGTTGTATATTATATAATTGTACAAGTTTATTTGGTTGTTTGTTCCTAGCCTCGTTACTACTTCACCAAGGTTAGGCTAGCCACTTACCAGCACATGGGGTCGGTTGTGCTGATACTACACTCTACACTTTTTTGTGTAGACCCCAGTGTTGTAGACTTCGGACCATGGTGGGATTGATGATTCTTGCTCATCAGGCGACCTGAGGTAGTCCTGCAGGCGTCCGCAGGCCTTGGCGTCTTCTTCTACCTACAATTCATGTTTCATTTCCCTTATATTCCAGAATAGTGTATTATTATTTCTTCAGACTTTGTATGTAGTAAATCTTAGACCGTCTATGACACGATGACATCAGATTTTGGGTGGTTAAGGATTAAGTATTTGTATTAGATATAGTTTTCATATATTTTATCATTTTCTTCCGCTTGAATTTAAATTTCCGCTGTTATCATGTATTCGCTTTATAATTGTTAAAAAGAAATAATTGGTTAATGAAGTAATTTAACTAAAGGTTTGGCTTGCCTAGATCACATTAGTAGGCGCCATGACAACTCCCAAGGGTAGGAAATTTGGGTCGTGACAAGTTGGTATCAGAGCTCTAGGTTACATGGGTCTCACAGTTCACAGACAAGCTTAGTAGAGTCTGAGAGATCGGTACAGAGACATTTGTATTTATCCCCCAGAGGCTACAAAGTTAGAAAAACTTTATATTTGTTCTTTCTTGTCGTGCGGTTTAGTTTCTCAATGCTGATTGAAACCTTTACTCTTGTCCTTACGCGAATGGCGAGGTCGCGTACTGCTTCTTCAGTCGAGCAACAACGCATACCGGTGATAGATCAGCTACGTCTTCGGAGGCTTTGTGGAGGATGGATAAGTTTCACCAAGATCTTCACTACTAGTTTCAGCGGTGCATCTTCTGAGGATCCCTAAGATTGTCTAGACAACTGTCATGAGGTTCTTAGAAACATGGGGATAGTTGAGACCAATGAGGTCGATTTTGCTACTTTTCGCTTGTCTGGATCCGCCAAGACTTGGTGGAGAGATTATTGCTTGGTTAGACCAGCCGGATCGCCAGCTTCGACTTGGGAGCAGTTCACGAAGCTATTTTTGGAGAAGTTTCTCCACATCACTCAGAGAGAGGTATTAGAGGGGGAGGTAGAGGTATTAGAGGGGGAGGTAGAGGTATTAGAGGTGGAGGTAGAGATGCTAGAGGTGGAGGTAAAGGTATTAGAGGTGGAGGTGCAAGTATCGTTCTGGTTTGTGGTAGAGAAGCTTCAATTTTATTTTGCGCCGTATCTGGTCATGCCCCATGTTTATGTGTCTATATCGGTGGGTGATTCTATTGTGGTGGATCGCGTCCATTGTTCATGTATAGTGGTTATTGGAGGTCTTGAGACTCATGCAGGTTTGCTTCTTCTGGACATGGATGATTTTGGTGTTATATTACTGATGGATGGGTTATCACCTTACCACACTATCTTGAACTGTCATGCCAAGACTGTGACCTTAGCTCTACCGGGTTTGCCCCGCTTAGAGTGGAGAGGTACTCCTGGTCATTCTATTGTTGATACCCAATTTTTTCCTGTATATTTTTATATGCAAAATACTTTCAAAATACTATATATGTGCATATATAAGTATGCCTAAAGTGTTTTAGTATTTTTTCCAATTTTTAAATATTTTTTAAATCAATTTATTGTCCATTTTAACAGTACAAAAATCAATAATTATTTCCAAAATTAGCATTTTTGGTGAATAATTTATTTTATTCCCACATTTATGCCAAAATATAACTAAGGTAATTTTTATACATTTTTTACAATTCATTTATTATTTTAAAGGATAAATTGTAATTTTGGCCTATTTTAAGAATTAATAGCATTCTATAATTATGAAATTGGTTTCAATATTTTTAAGTTAATATTTATATATTATTAACTGATCCAGTACTTTTAATTTACTTTCAAAATTATCTTTACTATTTTTATAAAATAAAACGGGGGAAAACTGGCTATTTAAAATTTGGCCTCATTTCATTTCAATTGCAGCCCCATTACATTTCGATTATAGCCACATTGCCCCCCCCCCTTACTTGACCCAATTTTGAATCCCAATCGGACCAGCCCAATTCCATACCCTTAACCTATTTTAATTACCCGACCCAAGCCCTTTTGATCTGGACCGTTGATCTCTGAGATCAACGACCCCTATCTACCCTACCATAATTAAACCTAAACGACTACCCTAATCCCCTCATTCTCTTCTCTCAGCCGGCCCCAAACACTCTCCTCTCTTAAACTCTCTCGAAGGTTCTTGAAACCCTAATCGCCTTCTACCATGTTCAACCTCAATCTCACCGGAATCCATGGCCTCTCAGGCCATGGATGGCCTATACTCACTTCTATCTACTCTTGAATGCTTGGTGTTTGAAGTTTCGAGGTCTGACCTCGATGGTGTCCGTTCATATCTTCTCCGATTCAAGGTTCCATGGCCTCTCCAGCCTTGCTCCGGCATATCCAAAGCATTTCGAGCCTGGTTCTGACTCATCCGACTTAGATCAGACCTTTTTCAAGTCTTTCTCGCTTTACGGTTCCTCTGAAACCCTAGTTATTCGAGGTTTTCTCTATTTGTTTTCTTAAATCGGTTCTATATATGTGCTCTACTTGAGTTTTTAAACGTTTTACCCAACTTTTTCTTTCAAAAATTACTTCTCTTCGATTTAGGGTTTCTGGAAAAAAACTCAAACTGTTCTTTTCCTTTGTGTATATTTGTCACGCATGTGCTTCTACTGCTTTCTTATGTTTTTCTACCATATATGTTCTTCTGTGCCTTGTCTTTCTACCGTGTTTATACATCATGCTTACATGTTCGTCTTACTGTGTTTTTCCTATATGTCTTGTTGATATATTTTTTCTGGTATTTTCTGTTCTCCTACTGTATGTATCTCCTACGGAGTTCTTAACCTCTTTGTTTGCCCTTTTACTGGACCTTGTTTGAGTTCTCTTTAAATATGTTTCTTCTACTATTTTCTTAAGTGTTATACTACCTCTTTTCGCTTCTGAACTTGTTTAAGTCCCACGATTTCTTAAAACATGTTCCTTCTACCCTCACTATGCTTCGAATCAGTTTCTTCACTTTGTTGTTTCAAACTTGCTAATGTATCTGTATTTTTTCTTATAAGTCTCTGAAAGAGACCTCTAAGCTTGTTTCAATTATTAGTCTCCTCGTCTCTGTATCTGATTCGAGTTGGAAACCCTAGGATTTAGGGTTTTGGCGAGTTTTGATCTTGTGTTCGGACTAGGGTTCTATTTTGGAACCTGGACTCTCTCAGACTCACTCTGAGTCTATAAATTGAGCTTGAACTTCTTTGTTTATGACTCTAAACTTTTTCTATGCTAGACTCTTCAATTGATTGGTATGACAGTTCTTCGTACTTGAGCATGGCTGTATGTTTTTATATGTGTGATGAATCCTTCTTCCAAAAAGGTTTTCAACTTTTGATTGATTCAGAATCCTCTTTTACTTTTAATTGATTAGTACTGATTTTCCTTAAGTCAAGATTTTTCCCATCTTCCTGACCTGGTTCATTCACAAGAAATCTTCAATTGCTGATTTTACTGGCTGTTGATTGATTGCCTTTCCTTATTTTGTACAAACCGTGTGCTATCAAACTTTTTCCTTAAATAAATCTCTATGTTTTTATCCCTCTTGTACTGCTTTGTAAAAGTGTTTAATCAACCTCTTGCCTTAATTATTTTACCCGTTTGAAATCAGAATCCCTTAATCAAAGAGAAACCTTTTGTAATTGATTTTTCAAATTATTCCCCTACCTATTTTTGCTTGCTTTCTACACTATAAATACATGGCCTTCTTTAACCCATTAGACAAGGGTTAATACGACCAACTTTCAATGACACAACTTTTCAATTCAATACTTTTACACACATAATCTCGTAGCTCTCTTCTAGAATCTTCTGACTATTTGCTTGCAATTTGGCTTTACAAGACTACTGCTTTCTTTTTGTTTCCCTGAAACTGGTATGTTTTAATTTAATTTTCAGCTTTATCCCAATGTGTTTATTTTACAGCTTCCACAATCCTGTCTACTTTGTTGTCTATGCTCAGTGTTAGATATGTATGTTGTTCTCTTTGCATTAGTTTCTGCTGTGAATCCCTGCACTCCTATTCTCCTCTATGTGTTTGAGTTAAAGTTCAGAACATGGCAACATCCAAATTGTTGATCATTTTTGGACTTGATCCTTTAAGGGATCGTAACTCCCAAACAATGTGGCTAACAGGCTGGTTGGGGTGTGCCAGTACCTCCAATTGCTGGGTATGACCACCAGCCTGTCTTGGTTTTCCCCAAAATCCCATTTATTGCACTTACACTCTCTCCTAGCTTCAAAGTTTTGCCCCCCTCCTATGAGCCTTGCTTTGGGACCTTGAGCTCTCTCTGAACATGGACATTTGAGGGCTGGCTCTTCCATACTGCACTATGACTCAATCTTGAAATGTATTTAGGTGTAAGCACTGCCTGGAGTCCATCTGAGACTCTTAGGGAACTCTGATGCATCTCAAATAAGAGAAAGGCTTTGGAAATTTGATCTTTGGAGTTTGTTTACTTCATGCTTCAGGCAGGAAACCTGAATCAGGCTCTCCTTGGTTGTAAAATTTTAGTTCCTCTGATGTAATTTTGCCTTTTCTTATTTATTCTGAGCTGTAATAACTATTGGGGCTTTTAGTGAAAAGGGGAGGGTAAATCATGCATCTAAAAGGGGGTAGATGTCATGTTCATAGATGATTATTATACTCATGCACTTATATCCTGCTTTTAACTTTCGTTTCTGTATTGTATATAGATACCATGTCCATAGGTTATGCATTTCATATAGAAACCATGTCTATAGGTTATGCATTTCATATAGAAGCCATGTCTATAGGTTCTGCATTTCATATAGAAACCATGTCTATAGGTTCTGCATTTCTGTATTATATAGAGACCATGTCTATAAGTCATCTCTGAAACGGTGCATATCATATAGACAATATGCCTATAAGACTTCCTGAATTTTGCATCTGCATCTATCACTAGGCAAACCCGTTTATAGGTTTAAATAACTAACATGATTTAGATACCATGCCCATAGGACTTCTGCACTCTTGCTTCGCTTGTAAAAAAAGTTTTCAAATCAATAGCACCTAGAAAGCATGCCTATAGGAGCTATCAACTAAAATCTGAATCGCCCATTCGCTTATAAATCTAAAACCAATAGTAACAACAACGACTATAGAATTTATACTCTTGTAATTGACAGTTTCTTTTCCTAAATTAGCATACTTCTTTTCTGAACTAATAGATATCATGCCTATAGGTTTCGTTTAGCACTTAGGCAAGCCATAGGGTAACTTATAAATTAAATCAGGTCCTATTAACTACAACCAACAGGCAGGCCTGATTTGGGCTTCTTATCTGAAATATGTAATAAATCAGTCCGCCACAAACTTTACGTTTAAACATACCCTAATCAGTACGTATAAAGAAATGCTAACTATCTGCTTCTCTTTGTATTTAAGGAGGTTTGTTTGAGCCTTTTCTATCTGGTATGTGTTTCTCCCCCATATTTGTTACGTATGTGTTTTGATTATCGCTTTATAATTTTTTTCCTTTGAAACTATAAAACCGCACATCCCTTCCCTTTAGGATTAGTAGTCCCAAATACCTCCGAGACTAATAGGATTGGGGCATGTCGTAGAATGCAATTAGGAAATGAGACTATTCCACGTTTTAATACCTTAACGGAGTGGGAAATGGTAGATATGGATATGATGACCACGCAATAACACCACGTGTATAAACGGTTACTGGGTGTTGTGTAGGGTGATCCATATTATTTATAAACCTAGGACCCCCCCCCCCTTACTTGTTTATTTTTATTTCAAAAAAACTATTTTTTCTCAACTTTCAGCTTCTTTAACTATTTTTTTTCAATTACTTGCAGCAATTCTGTGACATGTTTCCCTTTTTCTGAATTTTTAAAAAAACTGCTTTCTTCTCAAATTTTAGCTTCTTTTACTTTATTTTAACTTCAAATTACTTGCAACCACTATGTGAAAACCTCCTCGTATTTGTAATTTCTTGCTTGTCTACTTGTTGTTTGCACTTAAAGTCACAATTATAGCATGACCGGAAATCACACTAGTGGATCTTGAGGGGTACCTAACACCTTCCCCTCGAGATAATTTCAAACCCTTACCCAATCACTGGTTTTCTAAATCAAAATTATTCTTAGTGTCCTAATGTAGTTAATCATTAGGTGACGACTCTTCAATTCAAACCCAATTCCCAAAAGGAAATGAGTTGTCCGCCCAAATGTCATAAACCTGATTTCGTGAGAAAAAGGGGGCATCGACAACTACCCGTAGTGTCATCTCGTATGTGAAGGCTTGGCGTATAGCGAGAAGGGGTGTTTGGCCTATTTGGCATATGTTCGTGATTCTAGTGCTGAGGTACCTTCCATTTATTCTGTGCCCGTTATTCGTGAGTTTCCTGATGTTTTCCCTTCAAACCTGCCGGGTATGCCACCCGACAGGAATATTGACTTTTGCATTGATTTGGCTCTGGGCACTCAACCTATTTCTATTCCACCGTATCGTATGGCCCCGCCTGAGTTGAAAGAGCTAAAGGAACAATTGCAGGATTTGCTTGAGAAAGGTTTCATTAGACCAGTATTTTGCTATGGGGTGCGCCGATGTTGTTTTTCAAGAAGAAGGATGGGTCGATGCGATTGTGTATTGATTACCGGAAATTGAACAAGGTAACAAAATCAAGAATAAGTATTCATTGCCGAGGATTTATGATTTGTTCGATCAGCTTCAGGGTGCTAAGGTATTTTCCAAGATTGACTTGAGATATGGATACCATCAGTTGAGTATTAGGGCGTCCGATGTCCCTAAGACATATTTCCGCACTCGGTACGGGCATTATGAATTCTTGGTTATGTTATTCGGGTTGACAAATGCCCAGTAGCTTTTATGGATTTTATAAACCGAGTGTCCATGCCTTATTTGGATTCGTTCGTGATAGTCTTCATTGATGATATATTGATATATTCCCGCAACCAGGAGGAGCATGAGCAACACCTTATAATGGTTCTTCAGACTCTGAGGGGTAGTGAGTTATATGCAAAGTTCTTAAAGTGTGAGTTCTGTTTGAGTTCAGTTGCATTTCTGGGTCATACTGTGTTAATAGAGGGTATTTAGGTTGATCCGAAGAAGATTGAGGCAGTCAAGAACTAGCCTAGACCAACATCAGCTACAGAGATTCAAAGTTTCTTGGGTTTGGCAGACTACAATTTCATCTATTGCAGCCCCGATGACCAGGTATCCCAGAAGGGTGCCCAGTTCAGATGGTCGGATGAGTGTGAGGCAAGCTTTCAGAAGCTCAAGATAGCTCTGACCACGACACCAGTGTTGGTTTTTCCCACAGGTTCAGGGCCTTATACAGTTTATTGTGATGCTTCCCGTATTGGGCTTGGTGCAGTGTTGATGTAGGATGGCAAGGTCATTGCCTATGCTTCACGGTAGTTGAAGATTCACGAGAAAAACTATCTAGTTCATGATTTGGAGTTGGTAGCCATAGTTCACACATTGAAGATTTGGAAGCATTAGCTTTATGGAGTGGCATATGAGGTGTTCATGGATCACAAGAGTCTTCAGTAACTTTTTCAAGCAAAAAGAGTTGAATTTGAGGCAGAAAACGTGGTCGGACTTGTTGAAAGATTATGATATCACCATTTTATATCATCCGGGAAAGGCCAATGTGGTGGCCGATGCTTTGAGTAGGAAGTCAGCCAGTATGGGCTGTCTTGCTTGCATTTCGATTGATGAGAGACCGCTTGCTTTGGAAGTTCAGGCTTTAGCCAATCAGTTCGTGAGACTGGATGTTTCTGAGCCTAGTCGTGTGTTAGCTTGCACGGTTGCTCGTTCTTCATTATTGGAGCATATCCGTGATCGGCAGTATGATGATCCCCATTTGTGTGTCCTTAGAGACACGGTGCAGCGCGGAGGTTCCAGGCAGGTTACCTCAGATGATGATGGAGTTTTGAGATTGTAGGGTCGAGTTTGTGTACCTAATGTGGATGGGCTCCGAGAGTTGATTTTAGAGGAGGCACATAGCTCCTGGTACTCTATTCATCTGGGCGTCATGAAGATGTATCAGGATTTGTGACAGCATTACTGGTGGCATAGAATGAAGAAGGATATCATTGCATATGTGGCTCGGTGTTTGAATTGTCAGCAGGTTAAGTACGAGCATCAGAGGCCTGGTGGTTTATTTCAGAGGTTTGAGCTTCCCGAGTGGAAGTGGGAGAGGATCACTATGGACTTCGTTACTGGACTTCCGCAGACTCGAAAGAAGTTCGATGTAGTATGGGCCATTGTTGATAGGTTGACCAAGTCAGCACATCTCATTCCTATGGCACTCTCCTATTATTCTAAGAGGTTGGCCGAATTTATATTCGGGAGATTGTTCGCTTTCATGGTGTGCCCGTATCTGTCATTTCGGACTGGGGTACGCAGTTTACCTTGCATTTCTGGAGAGCAGTTCAGTGAGAGTTGGGCACACGGGTTGAGTTGAGCATAACATTTCATTCCCAGACGGACGGGCAGTCTGAGCGGACTATTCGGATTTTGGAGGATATGCTTTGGGCTTGTGTCATTGACTTTGGAGGCTCGTGGGATCAGTTTTTGCCTTTAGCAGAGTTTGCCTACAACAACAGCTACCAGTCGAGCATCCAGATGGCTCCTTATGAGGCTTTATATGGTAGGCAGTGTCGGTCTCTGGTTGGATGGTTTGATCCGGGAGAGGATCGGTTGTTGAGTACAGATCTGGTTCAGGAGGCTTTGGACAAGGTCAGGATCATTCAGGATAGTCTTCGTACAGCTCAGTCCAGGCAAAAGAGTTATGCAAACCGCAAGTTTCGAGATGTGGCTTTTATGGTTGGTGAGCAGGTATTGCTCCGAGTGTCGCCTATGAAGGGTGTGATGAGATTTGGGAAGAAGGGCAAGCTTAGCCCTAGGTTCATTGGTCTATTTGAGATTCTTGATCGAGTGGGAGAGCTGGCTTATAGACTTGCATTGCCGCCGAGCTTGTCAGTCATGCATTCAGTGTTTCATGTGTCTATGATTCGGAAGTATCACGGCAATCCATCCCACGTATTAGATTTCAGCACCGTCCAGTTGGACAAGGACTTATCTTATGAGGATGAGTCAGTAGTTATTCTAGACCGGCAGGTTCGTCAGTTGAGGTTGAAGAGTTTTCCTTCTGTTCGTGTTCAGTGGAAAGGTCAGCCTCCTAAGACATCGACCTGGGAGTCCGAGTTCAATATGCGGAGCCGTTATCCCCATATTTTTCCCGACTCATGTACTTCCTTCTTATGTCCGTTTGAGGACGAACGATTGTTTTAGAAATGGAGGATGTGATGACCCTTGGGTCATCACTTGTTTTTAAATTTAATTCTGTGTTTCTGAGGCCTTAAAAACCTTTTTTAGCCTTGCCTCAATTTGCGTGCGCAGTCCAGGCACGTACCCACAAAGCTAAAATATGAAAATTTGTGAAAAAGGATAAGTTTTGATTATAATATGAGTTAATTTGACTTCGATCAACATTTTGGGTAAATGGACCCAGACCCATGATTCGACAGTCCCGGAGGGTCCATAGGAAAATATGGGACTTGGGCGTATGCCCGGAATCAAATTCCGAGGTCCCAAGCCCGAGAAATGAATTTTTAAAGGAAATTATTTTTCTGAAATTGTTAACGAAATTTGATTAAAACGTGTTGGTATTGGGCCCGCAATTTTTTTCTGGCACCTGGTACAGATCTTATATATGGGTTAAGTCATTTTTGTAAAATTTGGTGAAAAATGCACGTCGTTTGACGTGATTCAAACCTAAATTGCTAAATTTGATACTTGATGAAGTTTGAGAAAAAGTTCTTGATTTTGAGGTTTGATTCATTGTTATTGAGGTTATTTTGGTGATTTGATCGCACGGATATATTCGTATCATGTTGTTGAGTTAGTACGTGTGTTTGGTTAGGAGCCTCGAGGGCTCGGGAGAGTTTCGAATGTGTTTCGGGAAGTTTTGAACTTGAGAAAAAATGCAGATTTCTGTTGTTAGTGCCGAGGGATTTTACCCTTCGAGTTCGCATGGACCCACTCGCGAACGCGTAAGGCAAAAATCCCAGGAGCCCATTTTCTTCTCCGCGAACGCGAATGTTGAGACGCGAACGC
>MU721060.1:65958-95287 GCA_026770625.1 Nicotiana glauca | reverse complement strand
CAAAAATTATTTTACTAGCCATTTGTAGTAATTTTTAATTAAAGCACTCAAAACTAAAATGAACTAATTTTTTTAATGATTTTCGTCTATTATTTTTGAAAATACGTTAATACTACTAAAAAATGTAAAATTGAGAATCTTAAAGCATATATATTTTTTGTATTTTAATTATGAGTTATTATGTGACCAATTAATAAAAGGATGCAACATAATTCTTAAAATTGTAAAAATCATTTTATTTGATATTTTTGGAATAATTTGCTTAGGGTAAAAATCACGTGCTCATAGTGTGTTGTATGATATATCTAAAAAAATAACAAGGATCCCCTTTATATAGGAGGGGGAATCTCAACGTAGTACATGTGCATTTATTACAAAGAAATGTAGCTGGTACAACTACTCAGCCGTCTGGTACAGACTGGTACTATTCGTGTAGATTTTGTCATCTTTGTCCACGTGCCTAGGGAACTTCCCATTTTTTCCATGATAACCATCGATTTATGTTGCCCCGAGGTCGGACATAAAGAAACATCCAGGTCGAAACCTCGAGCTGTGCCCCCGAGCATTCAAGGTGAAACTATAGAAAGACATAATGATCGTAAGATCGACTCTTCGATTTTACCCCTATACATCCGTATTGTTGACCCAATTTTTCTCCATATATTTTTAAATATGCATAAATACTTTCAAAATATTGTATATGCATTTTCAAACACGCACAAGTTTTAATCAATTTATTTTTGTATGTTTTAATTATATAAATATTTAATAATTATCCCTCATATTACTTTATGATGATTTAATCATATAAATTCACCATTTATGCTCATATAAGTGTTCAAATATCTTATTTGCATTTTTACAATTACATTTGTATTTTTAAGACTATAATTGCATATTTTGCAAAAATAGCCCATACATATGCATAACTACATTATCTATACAGAAAATAATTTTTTATATTTTTATAATGTTAAGTAATCATTTTAAATCATTTTCATGCATAAAAAACATCATATCACTTAATTAACTATTTTTACAAATTATTTTATTAATAAATTGGGTATTTAACAAATAACAACTTTAATTATATCTAAATTTGAACTCCTCCTCCCCCCCAGCCCAATTCAAATTAACCTTAGCCCAATCTGCCCCAGCCCAATTCAATTTCCACCCACTCAAGATGTATGTTGTTCTTTCTTGACTTAAACCCCTGGTCCGGTCCTTGAAGTCTACAGCTCCCCCATTTGCCATGATAACTTTGACTTCTGCTTGGAAAGTCCTGTTCGTCACTGGTTTAACACCCTTTTATCAAGATTATCACATGAAATACCTTTGATCTGTTCGCCCTAACCCTTCATTTGTTGCATCGTTCATGAATTGATATATACCAAGCCTTTGCATTTCACAAGGATCCCAAAGCATGTTGATTGTTGCTAATTCAGTGTGCCTGCTGTTCTTTCCTGACTTGACGCTTTGATGTGTTCACCAGATCCCGTTTTGTTCAATTGAAAAGCTTGGTGGCATATTTTGAAGTCATTTCTCACTTGTTATGACCAAACAGATTCAGGAGGAGGAAGTAAACAAGACAAAAGGAACATAGTAGAAAGACAATGGAAAGAGATGATTCCTAACAAGAAAACTACAAAGTAGAAACCTATCGGATGTGGATACCGACTCTAATGACCTTGACATGCACCTGTGGCCTATTCTGTTTAGCGAATCTGATGTCCAGCTCTTGTTGTACCTTTTTACCATGAAACTGGGCCTTCATGCTCCGCTTACCCGATTTGATTCACAATCCTTATTCGACTTGTAGTGCCCGAAGGGTTTTCACCATCAAGCCTCTCTCATTTTGGATTTCTCTCATCTCACCATCGGCTTATGGTGCCCGTGAAGGTTTTCACCAATAAGACTCTCTCATTTTTTATTTCTCTCATCTTTTATCGCCTTGGGGTACCCGTGAGGATTCTCATCAACAAGACTCTCTCATTCTTCATTTCCTTCATTTGGACCGGAGTGTTGCCCCTGATATGATTCACCTCTACTCGCTTGACTTGTCATCTCTCGAAGACTGATCAGAAGGTCTTCACCGTAATGTGGGATTTTGGATAGGGTTAGAAAAAAAGGGTATCAAAGGCTCGAAACAATTCAACATAGATTCAAAATTATAACTTTCGGAATCATATTTCTCACAACAACCACAACTTCTGCCGCAGTTTCTTTCTTGGGGACTTTTGGATTTTTATTTGGTGTGACTGAATCTCAGAGAGATGCTGCCTACGTATCCTTTCGGAATCAAGTCAAACGTAGTTCATGAAACCACTTTTGTTGTTGCTCTTTTCTTTTCCTTTTCTTTTTTTCCTTTTTTTCTTCTTTTCTTCTTTTTGTTGTTTTTTTTTCTTTTTCTTTTCTTTTCTTCTTCCTTTTCTTCTCTCTCTTTTCATTGTTTTCTTTCTCTTTTTCCTTTACTTATCTTTTACGCTTGTGTTTCTGATCTTTCCGAAAGAGGGGTATGAAAGAAAATAAATAAGGCTCAAAGGGGGTAACAAAGAATAGAGTGTTTAGATAGCAGAACAAAATGCCTTCGTCATTTCAATCTTCAAAACATGCCAAGTACAAATCACACAATTAAACAAACTAAGGAAAACATTTGTAACATCTTTTGATTGTACCAGACTTGATACCCATACCCATACATTTTCCTTCTACATCTATTAACTACGAAGCACCATTCGACAACACTCTCACTCTCATTAATACGAACGACCCCTGTTAATTTGGGCAAACTTGCCTTTAGCTTCAACCTGAGGCGGCATGATGCATTCCAATAGGGTTTCTCTATGTTCTATTTGCCCCAGTTTCACATGGTTCGGGCTTCAAATGATCTCAACGTGCCTTCACTTATTTCCCTCAAATGTCCCTACATCTTCAAAAGTTCTTCATCGCTTCATGATTAAACTGACTTTTAAGACCAGGCTGAGAATTACGCATGCATGTCATGTCACTAGGGCCAACAGGAAAAGAATTGTAAAAAGAACTAAACAAAAGAAAATGTCTAGAAATAACAAAAAATAGAAAATTGCATAATATAGGTGATGAAACGGTTCGAACAACAAGCCAAGCGAACTAGACTAGGGTTACAACCCTGGAACCAACTTAGACAGCACTAACCGAGTTACTACGACTAAACAAAACAGGAAAAATGAAAGGATATAGGGGTTTGAGTCACAAGACAATATCCAGATTATAACCCTGAAATAACCCGGACAAAATAAATGACAACAAAATAAACTACCAAAAACTCCACTCCGGCTGACCAAGAAATGGAACGTCTTCCCAATTATCAAGAACGACATCTTAGCCCCTGTGTTTCGCATTAATATTTCCAAGACCATTATCAACTTTAATCAACAAGTTCCCAAGAGTATTCGCATGATCCCCGCCACTGTCATTGACTACAACTACCCCTTCTTGAATCATTCTTTCTATTTCCCTTTTCAAAGAGCGACAGTCTTCAATGCTATGACCTTGGACATTAGAGTAGTACATGCATCGAACGGTAGGGTCAAAGACTTCCGCATTTGGGTCTGGAGTATAGCTAAGGAGCGGCTTAATTAGGCCAGAATGCTTTAACTTTTCAAACAAACTTGTGTAGGATTCTCCGATGGGCGTGATATTATCTTTTTGCCTTTGTTTCCCTCCGATGGAGTGTTATTCATGTTTGGGACCTCCTTGTCCCTCAGTACTATCTTTCCCTGCTCTATTAAGTTCTCCACCGCTCATTTTAGAGTCCAACAGTCATTTGTATCGGCCTTCTGGCCCTGAATGATAAGCACACCTGACACCGTCTCTGTAGGTAGGCGATGCCGGGTTTTGTCTGTTCTGAGGGACCGGCTGCAGTAGACCCATTTGCACAAGTTTTGAGAATAGATTAGAGTAAGATTCACCAATTAGGGTAAAATCTTTCCTCCTCGGTGGTTCAAGGGGAGGAAAATTATTCTGCGGAGGACGAGGATTATAGTGGTTTTGGTGGGGAGGCTGATTTCTTGGGAATGGAGCTTGATTTCTATTGGCATGTGGCTGCGGCTGGTCAAAGGGTTGAGCGTTCATAACCGTATATGGTTGAGGAGTATAAGCCATGTCATGGTGAGGGTAGTAATGTTGAGGGGTTCTTTCCGAGAACATGGGTCTAGGAGCGCGATGTCTTCTTGCCCCTGATGCTGCCATAGACGTTTCTTCTTTCTTCTTACCCTTAGCCATTCCTCCAGACCCGCCTTGAATGGCTTGGGAGGTTGTTCTGATGGCTGACTAGCTCAAGATTCTGCCTGTTTTCAGACGATTCTCTGCCATCTCACCGATCTTAATAGCCTCTGCAAAAGGTTTGCCCATAGCTGACATCATGTTCTGGAAATAATCCGCTTCCTGGGCCTGAAGAAATACTGTGACCATTTCCACTTCATCCATTGGAGTTTTCACCCTCGATGCTTGCTCGCGCCACTTAATCACATATTCCGAAAACTTTCTGAGGATTTCTTCTTCAGATTCGCTAGGGAGTTCCTGTCTGGCACAATATCTATGTTGTATTGGAACTATCTCACAAAATCTCTGGCAAGATCATCCCAAATATGCCATCGAGAGACGTCCTGATCCATATACATTCTGAGGCAATGCCTACCAAGCCATTAACAACTCCTCTTTTCCTCCAGCCCCACCCAATTGGTTGAAGTACTTTTTAAGGTGAGCAATGGGATCGCCATGCCCATCATATTTCTCGAACTTCGGCATTTTGAATCCCATGGGCAGGTGCACATGAGGGAACATGCACAGATCAATATAGGAAACACTCTTCTGCCCGCTTAAACCTTGCATGTTTTTTAAGCTCTGCTCAAGTCTCCTCATCCTTTTTGCCATTTCATCTTGTTCAGGAGCTTTAGGAGTTTTATCTTGTCCGAGTGTGAACTCAAATGGGGGTGGTTGCGGATAAGTATATGTGGGGTATTGAGGAGGATCCACTTGAAAAACTGGGTTTTGGAAAGTAAAGGACGAGGGATCAAAAGCGAGCCTTGGCAGTGAAGGGTGTGTTGTGGCAGAGCATGGTGGAGCGGTAAAAATATTGGGAGCTACTCCTGATGTGAACACTTGGGGGCGTACCTCAGAAGGTGTTCCTACAAAGTGAGCAGACATGATACGTTGCCCTAATGGGGTATTCGGATGACTGATGTGGATATTGGAAGTACCCCCGGATCTAGGGAACAATTCAGGAAAGTCGGGGATGGCACTTGGAGGCTCCCTTCCGTTAGTCCATGCATCCCACATCTCCATAACCCGGAGACATAAGATTCGGTTTTCTTTGGCTGCTGCACACTCGGAGGCTCGGATCCCCGAGATGGGGCTGTCTTCAGTGATAAGAACTGCTGACAAAGTCATTTCAGACGACATTTCTATGCTCCCTTTTGATCTGGTAAAATGCTGATGTGATGCCAGCTTACCAAAAACCAACCACCGTTTCTATAAACCTAACTTGGAGATTGACAGCAACAAACGTTAGTTTGAGACAAGTAACAGATAGGTAGCCGCACATTGGGGTGTGATGCACCTATACAGTTAAATGGGTGTCTATATATTTGCAATGGTTGCATGCGTCATCCCGGCTTTTCTTTATTTTTTCCTATTTTCTTCTTTGATTTTCTTTTTCCTGGCCTTTTCTTTGCTTTCCCGGTTTTTCTCTTTTTTTTTTCATTTTTCTTTCCTCTCCCTTTTTCTTTTCTTTCATTCTTCCTTTGCCTTTGTCATGGTTTCTTTCTCTCGGTTTTCTTATTTTCTCTCTTTTTGTGTTTTTTTCCACTCTTGTTTTCCTTTTATTTTCTTCCCTCCCCTTTTTCTTTTTTCTTAGGGTTACGGTCGAATCTTATGGAGATTGCCTATGTATCATGACCCCGCTTGAATCAGACCAAGCGTAGTTCTTGAAATAAATGTAAAAATAAGGAAATAATTTTGGGATTTTTTCAATTTTTCATTAATAAAACTTTGATTACAAAGATACTAAACTATTTGTTTTTCTTAAAACGGAAAATTACAAAACAGACTCAAAATAACAAAAATATAGACTCGATAACTAAGAATACATTAAAGCTTCAAATCCTGGGGCCCGCGGGGCATCATTCGGCCTCGCCACGGGCCTATGTGCGAGACCCCCTTGTAGTTGCTCCAAATCATTCATAACTTAGCGAACAAAAGTCATCACTGCAGCATAGAAAGTGGTGCGAGTCAGGTTCTCGCATACTTGGCACTTCACGGTAATATAGTCCGCGATGGCTCTGATTCTTTCCCTAATTCTGCCCTTTTCCTGAAGTAGTCGACCTATTTGCTGGTTCCGGGCTTCTAGCACCCAGGAGTCATGGAGGTGGTGGTCTTGTAACTGCTGCTTAGCTTTGAAATCTTTAGCTTGCTTAGCTGCCTCGTCCTCAAGGGTAGTCACTTTTCTTCTCAGATTAGTAATAGTCCTTCTATAATTTCTTTTCATTTGTTGCACAAATTGGGTCCGTTCTTTTGCTTTCTTTGCCCACTGCACCCGGATTTTTGCTATATTCTCCTTTGACTTTTCTAAGTTTTCCTGGCACTCTAAGACTTGCTTATTTAGTCTGTTTATCAACCTTTCATCGGCCCGACTTCTTTCTTGGTTGTTAGAAGCTATTTTCATTTGTTGGATCTGAGCCTTATGAGCCTCATTTTCTTGGGTCAGTTTCTTCTTGTCACCTTCATCGGCTGCGGCTTGCAAACTATTTTCAAACTGAAGATCCCGAACCTGCTTTTCCAACTCTCCTATTCTGGCCCTGTATTCATTCTCTTTGGCTAACCAATCCCATTGCACCTGGGCCCCGTCAGTAAATTGTTGGACATGTGGCCTCTTCGCGGGTCTCTCAAGAATTTGGAATCTTTTGCCAAACAAAATCAAATATTTAGGGTCTACTTCGCCTCTAGCCCGACCCCGCACTATGGTCTTAGGCTCAAGAAACCTACACTCATTCCATATTTGGCGGATTTTTCCTTCTGGAAATGCAGCTTTTGGGCCTAGTTCGATGACTTGTTTACTTAGATCTTCATCACCGTGGATGGTTTGAAATCTTCCCAATTGGCGCAAGACCCTGTAGGGAGCATAGGGTTGGATGCTCCAAATGCCCATTAAGAGAATATAAGGTACTTCAGTTAATGTGTATACTGCCTCAGTAACGGGAAGCCATCCGAAAGCCCACTCAATTTTGTCAGCGGTCAAAGATCTCAAACATGATAACCAAGCCTCGGTACCCTCAGGGAATTCAATACCTGTTACCCGGGTTTTAAATTCTTCAATACAGCTCAACCCGGTCAAACCATAGTTCATGTACCTGGTCCAGTGACAGAGGTGCTCTTGTATCATAGCTGTAGCAACAGATTAAAACCCTGGAAGAATTTTCCCCCTTCTCGGCATATGGTCAAGGCTCGATACATTTCAGACACGATCAAAGGAACCACCGTGCTGTTGGTTTTCTTTATTGGCACATCTAGCATTCCTACGAGGCCAATATCTATGTGACCGTCTTTTCATGGACAAATCATGACTTCCAAGAAATCTACCATAAAAGCCAAACCCCGCCTTGCTTCCCACTTATCTTTATTTCCGGCGTGGGTTAAACCAGTGTTGGGTTCCTCAAAACCTCGCGGGTTGCCATATCGATGGTACAAGAAATGGAGTGTGCAATACCCTTATGGTAGATTCTTATCCTGAACATCCCGACTAATACTCAATAAGTCCAGAAATCTGTGGAGGGTTACCAGTCTCAGTGCCAATGGATATCGACTCCTGAGGTTTCTGTTAAGGCCTGCATATCCTGCAACCTCCTCTAATGTTGGTGTAAGCTCGAAGTCCGAGAACCGGAACACGTTGCGAGTTGGGTCCCAAAAAGGTATCAATGCTTCAATAATATCCGGCCTTGGCTTAATGTTCAATAATCCGATGAGGCCACCCAGAACCTTTACCACCGTTTCTCTGCTACCCTTTCCTAGGTCATTCCACCACATGTGGAGCTTCAAAGGGATCTCACTCAGGACTGAGAAGGGTTCAATTTCAATCATACTCATCCTGCACATTTATTTAAAGTGATTTAAGGCTTTATTTTGACACAAAAGAAAAAGTGGCTATTTTTCAAAATTTTCATTTTAGGAAAAACAAAGGCTCGGTTTTGCAAATACGACCTTTTAGCACTTCCGGGAGGAATATGTTAAGGCCGTGCCCGCTAACCGTTTAAAAATGACTCAGGGTGGCTGTTCTTGCAAAAACAGCCTTCTGGCATCCTTTTGGGGACATTCGGCTTATTTTAACACAAGAATGGCATCACCCGACTTATTTGTGACGAGAATTAAAATTTTGGGATTTTTGGGCTATTTTTTGCAAAAGGGAAATTGGACCCGATGAGGGTTGCCTACGTATCTCACATCCGATGAGAATCAAACTGGCGTAGTTCGGGCAGATTTGACGGAACATGGGAAACATGGCACTTGAAATTTTGGCTCATTTTGAAACGACTTTTTTTTCATTTTTTTTAAGAATTCCGGCAGAGTTTCAGAATATTCTAAATACCTACCTCTCATTTTTTGATTTTTTTTCTTTCCCTATTCTAGAAGCCGGTCAACATGCAAGCCGAACAGACAGATATGCAAGTAGCATGTAAGATGCATCAGGATGGTCTTTTAATTTGGGTACACCTATCCTAGATAGACCCAACCCTTGTGTTGAGTCTCCTAAGTCAAATGCACGTGATGCAAACAAACGTTCCTACTAGGGATCCGGTATAAGGCTTTGTTATACTAGGTTTAAAACCTAGGTTTATTGTTCTAGACCCGGCTTACCCGAGCGGACAACTCGAGCCAAGGGGGAGGCAGCGTACCGGGGAAACAGAAGCTCCGCCGGCCTAGCAACTTATCTGAACCTCAATCTAAATGGGATAAGACTCTAAACAGAAGAGAAGTCACACGAAGTGCACCCTTCTCCATGATGTAGAAGACTTAGAGAGAGGAAGGGTTTCGTAGCAGTTTATATATACAATTCAGCAAATATCAAAGCGGTAAAACATTTAGCACATTTAGCATGAAACATGTAGTAAAATCAAATAAAGCCAAATATAACAGTTATTCTAAACTCGAATTCTTAAACCCTGAACCGAAATTCTGCGTTCGTATCCCCAGCAGAGTCGCCAGAGCTGTCATACCTCCTTTTTTACACACTACCCCGGAAGATAGTGTATAAGGGAATTTTTCCAATTAAAGTGACATTATTCGAAATGGGATTATTTATTGATCAGAGTCGCTACTTGGGATAGGTTTGGCTTTTGGTGTCCCAAGTCACCGATTTATCTTGAATCCCAAATCGAGGAAATTTCTAACTTTCCAAATGAAGTCTGCGAACCAGCAATTCTGACTAAGAAATTCTGTTGACCCGGGGGAAGATGTTAGGCACCCCGGATCCCGTGGTTCTAGCACGGTCGCTTAAACTATTACAAATGGCCTAATATCTAATTTTAAAACATGTTCGTCCTATAGTGCAATTTTAAAATTACTTACCGCTTTTAACTGATTTTTAAGGAAGGTTGAACATCGTTTAAAACGTGTTTTTGGATCACGTCACATGAAATGCACCCGGATCCGCGACACATTTTATTCAACATTTTGGGATTTGGATTTGGGTCACATGAAATGCACACCCAAGTTTAGGAAGGTAAAATTATTAAATAACGTGCCTAAAGCAACTAACGCGTTGTTAACTTTGAGGGAGGCCATGAAAATTCGCTAAATGGCATATCCCAACTTCTAAGTATTTTAATGTAAGTATTTAAAGAGGGCCATGCAATTTAAGAATTTTTGTTTGGTGCGGCGCACCTCGATTTATTTTAAAGGGCCATACTAAAAGGAACTATTATTCTCTATTAAGAATTGTCTTTAAAAGGTCTAATTAATTAACACTATTAATTAACTACTATTAAAGGCATTCAAGGAAGTTCGGGCCTCAAGTTCAAGTCCAAACTTAAACAAGGGGATCTCCATTATTGACGACCCCTTAATTCAAGTTCGCTACTTAACTTGGAAGGCCCAAGGTCTACATTTTTAAATTCCACCCATAGTTTTGATAATGAAATAGGATTTTATCATGTTGGGCTTCGAGCCAGCCCAAGAAGAAAGGAGACTATTCAGTTTTATTTGTAGAGCTGTTTGTAAAGCTGTCTAATGCCTGGGCCTTAGAGCAAACCCAAATCGACAACGGGCAGGAGTTGGGATTCAAAATCGAGTCACATAGGCTCAACTGGGTGAGATTAATTAAAGGACTGAAGGTATTTTGCCTGCATTTACGCAGTTGGGCCACATTAAGCCCATTCACTGTGAACCCGGGTGATCCAGGCAGTAAAACAAACATGATGAATATGAAATTAACGACTTGGTTCTTCAAATCAAAGAATTTGCTGCTAAATCAAATCATAAATTGGCAGAACAACAGTGATATGCATATTTCAAACTAAATCCAGACCTTATGATCATATTCAGGTCAAATATATACTGATGCATCAACACACTTGCTTCTGAGATTTTATTCTCTAAACTAAAACAAAGTCCAGCTTCATTTAACACAATTTTAAAAACTGATTCATGAACTGAAACGAGGAAGGGATTTGTTGAAGCTTTTAATTGCAAAATCACATGAAAATCTAAAGCTAAACATTTCTACATAAGAGTCCATATACACAGTCCATCAATGTTTACCAAAACATTATCACTATGCTAAAATAGCTATGCCGAGCTAGATACTATTATACTAAACTATTACTTTTCAGGAACTTTAAGCAGATGTTTAACAGTGAGAATGTGAAGGAAAGCAGCTCATGAATTCGGGCTGTCATAATATCAAGTTTTCAAATGAAATTAAGCTATACTAAAACTATACTAGATAGAGCACTCATAATATGCTGAAAAGTAGTCCAAACAGTCCAGTACAGCTCCAAACAGTCCCATTAATACAAAGGCAGCTGTTTAAATAACACTACTAAGCTAAGCATCTAAGTTAAATAAAAACAACAGAAAATTCATGTGAAAACAAGTAATTATTCATCATTTAACTTCAAATGTGTTCATACATGTTGATCTAATCTTCAACATCACTTGAGGCTAAAAATGTACCTGGAAATTAGAACAAAGTGAGAAGGTCGAAAATCAGCCAAGCAGCAGCAGAATAAACAACAGTCGATAACAAGTTGAGATCAATTTCTAGCCCAGGTTGTAGTATCAAAACAACCAGGAAATAGTTTTGAATGAACAGAAACAGTAATCACCCAAACTAAAGCTTGAATGACCCAATTTGAACTTGATATAAACCCAGGACCTCTGAAACCATCATTACTGAAGTTTCAAACCTTTCAATGCTTGGAAATCTAGGATCTAAGCTCTAAATGCTCAAAAACCTTTAGATTCTGCAGAATTTTGTTGATTTTTAGTATTACCTCTCAACTTTTAAATTTTAAGACATTTTTTTGGGTTTTTTGGATTTGAATTTGGAATTTCAGATCTCTGGATCTAGAAACTTTTTTAATTTTTTTGAATTTTCAGACTTCTAGCTCTTTTTTTTTCCAGATCTCTATAACTTATCTTGCAAGGCAAGGGACTGCCCTTTTTATAGGCCAAGTTAGGGCAATTTTCATATTTTCCTTTTACATTATAGGTGCCTCTTTTATTTTAAGTTTTTAACTACTTAGTCCCTCAATTCATGCCTTGTTGGTCAAGTTATACTTCCAACTTCATGAATTTCAAATTAAAATCCCCATCTAGAAGGTTCTAGGGGGTTCCAATTCAGTTACTGCAAGATTCTTTTATTGTGGAATACCTATACTACCCTTCAATTCACCCCTGAATTACTAACCTAGACCATACTAACCCTAACCCCTCTTAACTTGGTCAATATGACCATGGTTAACTAATAGGGACTGGAAATGTTCAGCAACAAACGAACAACACCCAAAATTCCAAAATTGGACTAAACTCACTTTTAATCCTAAATTAATTACTAACACTCCGACTTAACAAACTATGTGTAATTATCAATCAAACATGAATTTAAGAGAACAAATTAACACTCAAACAACCATACTAAATCATGAATCGAAAACAAAAAATAAAAAATATGAATAAAAAATGAATTAGAGGAAAGAAACTAAAACTTAACAAAAAGAAATCTAAGAAAATTAACAAGCAAATACTAAGAAAAGACAGAAAAAAATAAAAAAAAATGAAAGATAAGGGGATTACCGGAATAGAGACTTGGCCTGGGCAAATCAACTTGAAATTGCTTGACCAAACTAGTGTTTAATCGTGTGTTTTCATGAGAAAACACACGGCTAAACCCTATAATGGTCAAGCCACCAGAAAATTCCCAATTTATGAAACTAGGGTTCTAAGCCGAACTTCGATCTAAAATTCGAGCAACTGGAGGGTAATTCGAGGGAGAACAAATGGGAATTTGGGATGAGAGGTTCATGGTGGTCATGGGGTGTAAATTTGGTGTCGATTGGAGGTGGCTCCGCCATACACGGCGGAGACGGCGCTAGGGTTTCACTTATTTGAACGAATCAAGTGGGATTTGAGGGAAAAGGGGTTCAGATTTGGAAAGGGGAAGAGGAGAGAAGGCTGTGGTGTATTTTTTGTGGCCTTTGGACCATCGTCGCCGGCGGAGGCGATTTCCAGCCGGCGGCGGACGTGGGGGACGGTGGTGAACGGTGGTGTATATTAGGGGTATGAGAGACGAAGGTTTTGGGGGGAGGGGGGATGGTAGGGGCTCGCCGACATTTATATACCCCAAAATTTCGTTAGCTCGGGACCGTTGGATTGATGAGATCCAACGGTCGTGATTAAAATAGGGGAAACGGTGTCGTTTTGATACTAAAGGGACTGGACCGGGCATTTGGGCTGGGGTTTGGGCTTGTTGACCGGGTTTCCTTAGGGGTTGGCTTAGGCTGTTGATTTATTTGAAAACTGGCCCAAAATATGGGTATTTCATTAAGACCCCTATTGTTTAATTTTCTTTCTTTTTTCTTTTTTTTTTCTTTTTTTTCAATTTCATTTCATTTTTTTAGATTTTTGTTAAATACAAAATTAAAATGAAAAGACATGATTTAACTCTAAAATTAAACTAATTAATTTTCTAAAATTAACTAAATCCTAATTTAAAAAGAAAACTAAGTAAAAATGCAAAAGGAATATTTTTTGTGATTTTCTCTTATTTTGTGATGTTAATTAACTAGTGAAACTAAAAAATATAAAATTGGGTCATAAATGCAAGTATGGTATTTTTGTATTTTTTATGAATTATCATGCACACACAAATAAAAATACACATAAAAATACGCAATTAAATCCTAAAAATGAAACAATAAAAGAAAAAATCCTAATTCTAAGAAGTCTATAGGAATAATTCAAGCGAGGTAAAAATCACGTGCTCACACCATGTCTATAAGGTTTAAATAAGTTTTTGCATTTTGATACCATGCCTATAAGGTTTAAAATCAGTTTCTGCATTTAGATACCATGTCTATAAGGTTTAAATCAATTTCTGCATTTAGATACCATGCCTATATGGTTTAAATCAACTCCTGCATTTAGATACCATATCTATAAGGTTTAAATTAGTTTCTGCATTTCGATACCATGTCTATAAGGTTTAAATCAGTTTTTGCATTTAAATACCATGTCTATAAGGTTTATAATCAGCTCATGCAGTCAGAACTCATGCCTATAGGATTTCAACATGTTTCATCACTTTGAAATCATGCCTATAGGGTTTAAGATAAAATCAGACGCTATAATCAGTAATCAGTTTACAGCTTAGACATCTGGTTTATAAAAATCCTATTCGTATATCATTTAGGCAATCTTGTAGGTTGCTTGAGTTCTGGGTTTTAAAACTGCTATTTTCCTGCTGCTTGAAACTGCCCAGATTCAGGAAGTAATAAAATCAGTAGGCAAATTGATTAGGTATTTGTTGCCCCGCTTTAATAAAAATATTGCATATGTTGTGCTCGTCTAGATATCCTGCTATCGGACTTTTAAATTGTTTAAAACTGTTTGTTTGAGGCGTCCAATTATCTGTCTATTTGTGGAGGTAAATATCAGCCTTTATTGCATCTTTATTTGATAGTCCTATCTGACTTTTGTTTGTCGCTTAGTTTTCTCCTTTTTTAAACAACAAAGGCGAGTCTAGAACTTCCTTAAATAGAGGTCCTAAACACCTCCAAGGCCACAGGCAAGGGACAGGTAATTCACATATAAGGCACGTACTAGATACTATTAGATCACTTAAGTAACAATAATTAAGGGGAGGGTAATCGCGTAGTAAAAGATATGATGACCTGTGCGCTAATGCTATGTGTCGCACCCCAACTTGGGGACGATTACCAAGTATTGCACAGAAGTGATCCTTTAGGCTAAAAACCCTAGGACCTCTTTTACTCCTTGTTTTAAACGTAATATTTATTTGTTTAAATTGCTTTGTTTGCTTATAAGACTAATTCACCTAATTCGAGTTTGGCCGGGACCCACCATTGTGGACTTCGAGGGGTGCCTAACACCTTCCCCTCAAGGTTATTTTCAGCCCTTACCCAATCTCTGGGTAATGCAAACTGGCTTATGAGTGATTTTCTTTAGGTTCCCTAACGCACCTTAAATCTGTTAGGTGGCTACTCTTCAAATTCCATACCCAATTCCCAAAAGGAAATGAGTTGTCCCAAAGAAATGTCAAAACCCGGACTCCGCGAGGAAAAAGAGGGCGCGATAGCATGGCGACTCTGTTAGGTATATTTTACGCTCTTACCATAGCAAACATATTTTTGTGAATTAGTCTTAAACATGCTTTATTCTGTTAATACATGTGCACCTTTTCCCCCTCCCTCTTAATTGGATTTAATTGCCTATTTCTCAAACATTCATGATATCCTTTATTTCCTGAAACTAACTTGTCTCCTTGTTTTCTTTCTTAACTACCTTTCAATTATTAAAATACCACATTTATCACTTTTAACGTGTAAATACATGACCACATGTTATTTATTGTTTCATAAATCATGCTCAACATAATATTCCACTCGTGCGTAATCAATCCTATAGCAACACTTGATGAGTGTTTTCACACTTCCTATATATCACCCTTTAGGCGTATTTGCGGTAAAACTAGTCGATTAGCGGTGCAATCGATGATTCCGTGCCTTTCACCCTTATGTTGTCCGCTTGAGGGTACCAGTCTAGACCTCTATAGAAACCTTACTCTGATTAATTGTACATGCATCATGGTCAAACTTAGACGGGTTAATATGTTGTCCACATAATAACCCTTTAAGACAAGCCTCATTCGAAAGTCCATCGGGTTATTATAATCCCAACATAAACAACCGTGATTGTGTGCATAAATTTTGGAGAAATAAGTGTCAATGTGCTAATCATTGTTGTATAAATAGACGAACCTGGAGGGGAAAAGGGCCTAACAATTTTTTTTGCAGAAAATGAGGCACGAAGTCCCCAAGTTCGGCATGGTCAGTAATATACCATCACTATTGCTAGATTGCTGGAGGGATCTTCCATCAAGTGACCAAAATCATGTGAAAATTTTATTAGGAAATTTGCCTTCTTTGTTGGACCTCCAGCTGAACAAAATGTTGATCGAGGTTGCCACAATGTTCTTTGACAAAGAAAGAGCAGTGTTCCACTTTGGAAACATAGAAATGACCCCTCTTGGAAGAAATATAGGGATTTGTTGGGCTGCCTTGGGATAGCCCTAGTTTATTGGTACATGAAAATTGCACCACTAGGGAATTTCTTAAGATGATGGGGTTAAAGAAAAATGATGACTTGGAGAACCTAAAAAACTCCTACATAACCTTCGACTTCCTCTGTGAATGATACGGCCACAGCAGGTCTTACCGTATTTTCGATGATAAATTCTCAATCACCTCATTTGGTTGGATTCACCGCAGAGTATTTGTTTCATTGTGTGTTTCTTCGGTATGCTAGTGTTCCCAATCCAAGGGGACAGAATCCATACCAGACTGGCCATGGCGGCCAAAACTTTGATGGGACTGGATCGAGGGGCAGACATATACCATTGTCCTCATGATCATTGCAGATATGTACCAGGCCTTGGAGCGCTGTCAGAAGGGGTACAGATACTTTGAGGGTTGCAACTTGCTGTTGCAGATATATGCGGGACATATTTGCTCAACCAGGAAATATTGTAGAATGGGCACAGGTCTTTAGTAATCTGACCGAGAATCAAGTTCACTGGATATTTGAGTGGTTCGCAGCCAATGAGTTCATCATCAGATCCAGGGATGTTCCCCACTTAGTATTGATTGGGTTAAGGGGCATATACCCTTATGCTCCCGTCAGGGTTATGAGACAGGCATGCAGGAAGCAGGTCCTACCGCGAGTTGCTAAAATGAGTCACTTTCATAGTTGATTTTCAAGGTGATCCATCCCATACAAAAATGAAGCACAGCACATGTGGCACTTGAAGATTATCGTGGAAAATGATACCATCGAGCCGGATCGGTATCACGGCGGTCACATGTACTTTTACATTTCATGGTTGGATAATTACATATGGGGAATATTCGAGCCAAGGGTTGGTACATGAAATAGGGTCATAGACAAAGTTGCCGAAGCACATGTGAAGTATAACAAACTACGCAAAAGATTTTGCGAGTCTGACGCCGAGCATATGGAGCAACATAAGGCCGATATGGAAATGATCAATGAGTGGAAAGAAAGGACTGTTAAATTCAGCAAAAGGATGGAATATATGGAGTACATACTGATGGAATTGGAAGGGAAAATGAGGAAGAGAGTCACTGATTGCCAAAATGTTAATGGAAACGAAGGAGGACATTTAGCAAGGGTATTCTTACTGCTGAACCTGCGCGAAATGGGGGATCTGATCGACAAGAGCATTCAGCCTGGAAAAGGTCCTTCTAAGACCAAGTAGATTAGGTTTACTTATTTTTCAAATGTAATAAGGCCAAGTGACATTAGTGACTTATCTTATTTAGTGTCTTTTTGGGTCGTCTATCTTGACATTAATGAAATGAGATTGGCACTGAATTTCTCCAAATCTGTTTGTCGTGAGGCCTACCTCAGGCACAGCGAGGCTCCCAAATTAGGATGTGAATTTACATTCCCGCAATATGTGTTTAAATAATGCAAAATTTTCAGAATCCTTATTAACTTTTATTTCTTTATTTTTATTATTATTCCCATCCCCTAGGGTTGGTTCGCACATACTGGAATCATTAGAATATCACATCAGATCTAGAGGCCCTCTATCTCTTCCTCCTCTAAGTAATACAAAAAGTAGAGGAAAAGCTGAGATAGATGACTTCAGTGGTATTCGAAAGAAAACGCTGAGAATGAGGAAACTTCAGACGGTCGGAGTACTCCAGCACAAAATGACTAGGTTTTGCGATTGGAACAAAAAATACTGGAGCTACAAGGAGAACTTGAGCAGATCTGCAACTTAGCAAACCTCTCCCTCACTCTGAACATCCCAGACGTTAACCAACAAAATGCTCAAAACCCAGTACCTCCTCAAAATACACCAAACCGACATCTAAAAAATCCTCCCGCACCCCATGAATATGCATCTCCACCTCAAAACCCCAATCCTTTACAAATACCAACTCCTCCACAACACCATCATCAACCAACCCAGTGCCCATAAACCACTACCTATCACACTCCTCATAATACACCACAACCCATTTCTGATCCTCAAAACTCAACCAACGACCACCACTACACCCAAACCCCTGACACTCACTAAAACAACCCCATATACGTAGAAACCATACCTCACTCCACTCATCCAATCTTTTATACACCGAATCTGCTGAGAAGGACCTACTCATCAAGAACATGGCCGAGGAGCTCAAGAAATTGATAAGTCGAGTTTAGGGTGTTGAATGAGGTAAAGGGGTAGAAGGGATAAATTATTAGGATTTGTGCATACAACCAGACGTGGAACTGCCTGAGGGTTACAAACCTCGCCAAGTTCGAAATGTTTGACAGAACAGGTGATCCCAAGGTTCATTTGAGAACTTACTATGACAAGCTCGTGGGGGTCGAAAAAGATGAAAGGATCCGAATGAAGCTCTTCATGAGAAGTTTTACCAGAGATGCCCTGTCCTGGTACATAATCCAGAACCCTAATAAGTGGGCTAATTGGGTGAGCATATCATCAGAATTTATGGTCCGGTTTAGGTTCAATACGGAGAATGCACCAGATGTCTTCTATATCTAGAACCTAAAGAAGAAGCCAACTGAGACTTTTCACGAGTATGCTACTTGCTGGAGGTCAAAAGTAGACAAAGTCAGACTAGCATTAGACGAGGAACAGATAAACAAATTTTTTTGTCAAGGTACAGGACCCACGGTATTATGAAAGGCTAATGGTCATCGAGAATCACAAGTTCTCCGACATCATCAAACTCAGAGTAAGGATTGAAAAGGGTATCAAAAGCGGGATGGTGATAAATTTCGAGGCACTGCAGGCCACGAACAAAGCATTTCAATCAGGTGGCATATCAAAGAAGAAAGAAGTGGGGGCAGTAATAGTGGCCCAAGGCCCAAAATTTACACTCACAAACCAAACACCTCCACCTATATACCAGCCCTCATCTCCCAGATATTCTCAACACGCCACCACCAATCACACTTATAACACCCATCCAACCTACTATCATTCATCTTTAAATCGTCCAAATTACCAGAAACCCCGACCTAACTTTTATCGCAAATTGCCCAGACAATATACCGCTATTACTGAACACATCGACCAACTGTATGAAAGATTGAAGGCCGTTGGCTATGTCACCCATATTCTTATTCTAACTATGGAGAACTCATCTCAATAGGTCAACCCAAACAAAACCTGTGCATATCATTCCGGTATGAAGCAGCACACTATTGACGAGTGCCGAAAATTGAAAGATAAAATGCAGACATTGATTTATAACAAGGTCATATAGGCAAAGGAAGTTGCGCCCAACGTTCACAACAATCCTCTCGCAGATCATCGGGGTGATGGGATACATGTGATAGATTCGGATGAAGAATGGGATCCTAAGGGGTCAATCGAGCTTATTCAGGAAGGCGATGACTTTAAACCCGTAGTCACACTCACTCCTATTGTGGTACAGATATAGCCGTCAGTCAAAATTGAGGTAACCGCATTGATTACATTTGAGGTTGAGGTAGTTCCACCTGCAGCCAAACCTATTCCATTTGAGGTAGAAGTGGCCATACCTTTCACAGTGACAGTAGAAACACACCTCCTTTCAAGTCCAATGCTATACCTTAGGATTACGTTGCTGAAGCCAAGCGAAAGAGAAAAGCCAAGATGGAAGAATCTGATGCCGCACAAGGAATGACCAGAACAGGAAGGATCTATACACCCGAACATTTGGGAGGATCGAGCAAGAAGGCTGCTACTAAACAACCTATCATTGAAAAGGGACGGGATGATCTTTGGAGGAAAGTATAGGTGAGGTAATACTCTATCGTCGATCATTTAAACAAGACCCCCACCCAGATATCCATCCTATCACTATTGCAAAATTCAGAGGCGCATAAGAATGCTTTGATAAATGTGTTAAATGAAGCTTATGTGCCCAATAATATCACCTACGGAGAAATGGCCAACATGGTAGGGCAAGTGTTGGAGAGTCATTAGATCACCTTCCACAAGGATGAATTACCGCATAAAGGGTTAAGTCACAACAGGGCACTGCATATCATGGTACAGTTTGAAGACAACTTCATTGCCAGGGTCTTAATTGATGGGGGTTCAAGTCTCAACATTTGTTCGTTGACCACTCTGAAAAGATTGGGCAAAGATTTCCACGAGATACGGGCTGGAAGTATGAATGTGAAAGCCTTTGATGGGTCTCAAAGGGCCACTATTTGGGAGATTAACCTTTTCCTGCAGATGGGGCCAACTTGGTTCGATGTTGAATTCCATGTGCTTGACATATCAGCTGCATACAATCTTCTGTTGGGTTGACCTTGGATACATGCCGCTGGGGTCATGGCTTCCATGCTACACCACGCCGTGAAGTTCGAATGGAATCAGGAGGTGATCATTCACGGAGATGGAAGTAACTCCATTTACACCAGTCAAACTATCCCCATTATCGAGAATAGAAAAAGGCTAGGAGGGGAAACTTGTCACCACATTGAACATGTCAATGCAATTGAGAAAGACACATGGTGGAGTAACAAAATAGAAAGCATACTAGCATGGTCAGGGTATGAACCCGACAAAAGGCTTGGGAAGAAACTCCAGGGGATTACCAAGCCTGTATAGTTAAAATGTCATGGCACAACTTTCGGACTGGGATATCCATACACCTAGCAGGAGTATAATGAATGGTCGCCATCATGGCATGGTCCCTATTACCCTCTCGAGCAACACGTGCCATATCTGGGCAAAACTTTTCATCAGGCTGATACAATATGGGGAACTGCATAGGAAGAAGCTTTAGATGGCTAAGGAATTTGTTCCTAGACAACGAGAATATGGATTGCAGTGCGATAATTGAGGAGGTGGAGGAAGAAGGCCTCACCATTCAGACTGTGGAGAAGGGAGTTGTTCTCAGAAATTGGACTCTCACACCATCCCGGGCCCGCCGAGTCCCTGGGTAGCTTGGCATTTAGCCTAATTTATTTCTATAGCCATGCTAGGCACTTCAAATGTTTTCGGTAATTTTGTTTTAAAGATGCATTTTGTTTCAAAATAATTGCTCGATTCATCAAGCCGTACTTTTTTTGGGGTATTTTCAAAATCTAATTTATGCATTTCTATTTATTATTTATTATTATCTTTCACATTTTCTTTCTACAATGTTATTATTACTTTTCCTGATAAACCGATGACTGTGACATGTAATGAGACAACGCAACATAAGGATAGTGACTCAGAAGAATAGGATGAAATACCTAAGAAAATTGTCAAGGAGGTTGAGAACTTTGAGAATAAACCTAATTCTAACTTGGACGAGACTGCAATAAATTTGGGAGACACCAAAACCGTCAAGGAAACTCGTGCAAGCATTCACTTATCACCATTAGAGAAGAAGAGTACATTCATTTACTAAAGGAATATGAGGATATCTTTGCATGTTCATATGATGACATGACCGGTCTGAGCACATCTATAGTGGCTAACAAGTTACCTACCAATACAATGTGTCTGCTAGTAAAGCAAAAACTCAGAAAGTTTAAACCAGATATAAGCCTGAAAATAAAGGAGGAGATCACTAAGAAGATCAAAGCCAAAGTCCTCAGGGTAGTTTAGTACCTAACCTGGTTAGCTAACATTGTACCAGTTCCGAAGAAAGATGGGAAAGTCAGGGTGTGTATTGACTATCGAGATTTAAATAGAGCAAGTCACAAGGACAATTTATCACTACCAAATATATGCATCCTGATCGACAATTGCGTCAAGCATGAACTCTAATCCCTTGCAGATAGATTTGCAAGTTATCACCAGATCTGGATAGACAAAGAAGAAGTAGAGAAAATAGCTTTGATCACACCGTGGAGGGGGTATATTGCTACAAGATGATGCAATTCGATCTAAAGAATGCTGGGGCTACTTACATTAGATCCATGACACCCATCTTCCATGATATGATACATAAGGAAATAGAGGTGTATATTGACGACGTCATCATCAAGTCCAAGAGGGGCCCAGATCACAGAGCGGATTTGAGAAAGTTCTTTGATAGGCTAAGGAGGTATAGTATAAAATTGAACCCCGCAAAATGTGCATTAGGGGTTCCCGCAAGAAAGCTACTGGGATTCATTGTCAGCCGCTAAGGAATCGAGTTGGACCCGTTCAAAGTTAAGGCTATCCAAGATTTACCACCACCAAATAGCAAAAATGACCTAATGAGCTTCCTAGGATGCCTTAACTACATCAGCTACTTTATAGCACAGTCCACAATTATATGTGAACCCATCTTCAAAATGTTGAGGAAAGATGCTGAAACGAGTTGGATCGAAGATTGTCATAAGGCTTTTGATAAAATCAAGGAATACCTATCCACACCACCAGTCTTAGTCCCGCCAGAACCTGGGAGACCTTTACTTCTCTATCTGTATTAGATGGAGCTTTCAGATGTGTTTTGGGACAATATGATGAGACAGGAAGAAAAGAGCAAGTAATATACTACTTGAGTAAGAAGTTCACACCTTATGAAGCATGATACTCTCTGCTGGAATGCACTTGTTGTGCTTTGACCTTGACAGCCCAGAAATTAAGGCATTACTTCTGTGCCTACACCACATACCTTATATCCAGGATAGACCCTCTGAAGTATATCTTTCAGAAGCCCATGCCAACCAGGAAATTATCCAAGTGGCAGATATTGTTAAGTGTGTTTGATATCGTCTATGTAAATCAGAAGGTGGTCAAAGGACAAGCATTAGCAGACCATCTTTCTGAAAATCTTGTGGGAGGAGAATACGAATCCTTAAAACTGTATTTTCCTGATGAAGAAGTATCATTCGTAGGAAAAGACATTGTTGAATCGTATGATGGTAGGAGAATATCCAGAGCAAGCAAACCATACTCAGAAACTCACGCTGCGGAGACTGTCCAATTACTTTTTCCAAAGCGGAGGGACCCTGTATAGAAGAACTCCTCATCTGGGGCTGTTAAGGTGTATCGATGCAAAGGAAACTTCCATATTGCTCGAGGAGATACATGCCGGAACTTGTGGACCACATATGAATGGTTTCATCCTAGCCAAGAAAATACTCAGAGCTAGATATTTTTGGATGACCATAGAAACGGATTGCATTTGGTACATACATAAATGCCACTAGTTCCAGCTACATGCATACACGATAAAGGTACCACCAAATGAGCTCAATACAATAAGTGAACCTTGGCCTTTTGCTGCCTGGGGAAAGGATGTCATCGATCTGATCGAGCCCACCGCTTCAAGCGGGCACCGGTTCATTTTAGTGGCCATTGACTATTTCACAAAATGGGTAGAGGCCACATCTTACAAAGATGTAAACAAGAAAGTTGTCGCGGACTTTGACAAGGATTGTATTATTTGTCCATTCGGAGTTCCCGAGTCCATTATCACTGATAATGCCATCAATCTCAACAGTGACCTGACGAAAGACATGTGTGAAACCTTCAAAATGAAGCACAAAAACTCTACAGCATACAGGCCTCAAATGAATGTAGGTGTGGAAGCTGTCAATAAAAATATCAAGAAGATACTAAGGAAGATGGTAGAAAATCACAAACAATGGCACAAAAAGTTAACCTTTGCCCTATTGGGGTACCTCACTACGGTCTGCACATCAACCGAGGTAACCCCCTATTTACTGGTTTATGGTACCGAAGCTGTCATTCCAGCCAAGGTAGAAATTCTCTCTTCAAGGATCATACAGGAAGCCGAACTCAATGATGCAGAATGAATAAGGAGCCGCTATGACCAACCGGCCCTTACAAATGGAAAAAGGATGAACACAGTATGTCACAGTCAGCTTTATCAGAATATCCGGAGCTTTAAACAAAAGGGTCAAACCAAGGCAATTCACACCAGGACAGTTGGTACTGAAGAAGATCTTCCCGCATCAAGATGAAGCCAAAGGGAAATTCTCTACCAACTGGCAAGGGTCCTTACATAGTTCACCGGGTGCTAACAGGAGACGCACTCATACTTGCAGAAATAGACGGAGCAGTCTGGCCAAAAACTATCAATTCAGACACAGTAAAGGGATACTATATTTAGATTATTTTACATTCATTCATATGATGTAACTGAACTATGTTTGACCTGATTCCCGTTTAAGAGGGGATACATAGGCAGCTCTGTGGGTTCAGTCATATTTTAATAAAATTTTCATGTCCCCCAGCACCAGAAACTGGGGCAGAATTTTGAGGAGGACCCTCAAAATTCCGGAGCAAGTCCAACCAACGCCATCATATGCCTTCTCCTTGCATGAGACTAAGTCTTGTCTCAAATATTGCATGAGTATAAGCCTTGCCTCCATATTTGCATAAGGCTAAGCATTGCCTTCTCTTTTCATGAGACTGAGCCTTGTCTCACATCTTGCATGAGACTAAGCCCTGCCTCCATATTTGCACAAGGCTAAGTGTTGCCTTTCCCTTGCATGAGACTAAGCTCTGTCTCCAATCTTGCATGAGGCTAACCTTCTTCCATATTTGCGTAAGGCTAAGCATTGCCTTCCCTTTGCATGAGACTAAGCCTTCTCTCCAATCTTGCATGAGGCTAAGCCCTGCTTGCATATTTGCATAAGGCTAAGTGTTGCATTCCCCTTGTATGAGACTAAGCCCCGTCTCCAATATTTTATGAGGCTAAGCCATGCCTCCCTATCTACATGAGACTAAGCCCTGTGTCAAGTCTTGCATGAGGCTAAGCCCTGCCTCTGTATTTGCATAAGGCTAAGCACTGCCTTCTCATGGGACTAAGCATTATCCCTCCCTACATAAATGTTGCTCTATTCTAAACTTGGCATTATCTTCTTCTCTCGTACTAAGATCTACCCCCAAACTCCGTACAAGACTAAGCTTTTTCTTGCTACCACTTTTGGTATCATATCTCTGCACTTCATGGGCTGACATATAGTCAACATGTCCAAAGGTGTCATAGTCTGAAGGCATCACCCTCATAGCCTGAAGACACCATGCCATGGCTTGAGCATCCCTCAAACTTGCATATCATTATTCAAAGGCGTCATGGTACAGAGACACCATTCTCATGGCTCGAGAACATCATTTTATGGCCTGCAAATCTCCTATCTCATAATTCATGGCCTAGGACATCATAGTCTAAGGACGTCATCTGCTGTGAGCATGTGATTTTTGCCTCGCATGAATTACTCCTACAGAACTCCCAAAATTATGATTTTTCTTTTCATTATTTGAAGTATTGCATAATTTTCGTGTTTTGTGTGCATTTTTGTGTGCATGTTTAATTTATTTAATTTATAAAAAAAATACAAAAATACATTGCATTTGCATTTAGGATCCAATTTTATATTTTTAGGCTAATTAGTTAAGCAATGTTAAAAAAATAAAAGAAAATAGCAAAAATAGTTCATTTTGCATTTTAACTTTATAATTTTCGAATTTTTTATAGCTTTCTTTTAATTTAGGACTTAATTAATTTTTGAGAAGAAATTAGTTTATTAATTTCATTTTAGAATTAAATCAAATTTTATTTTTAATTTGTAATTAACAAAATTTGAAAATGAAAAAAAAAGAAAAAGGTTTTTAATAAAAAGAAACAATTTTTTTGGGTTAGCCCACCTGCAAACCCATCTAAATACCCTCAAAAACCGGCCCAAACCCATTCCCTTCATCTGATCCACCCCCTTACCATCCAAACGACCCTGTTTTACTATTATCGGATCTCAGCCGACGACTTCCTCAAATCCAACGGACCGGACTGGGGAATGGTTTAATATAAAAGTGTCCAAACACTCACCTACCCCCCCCATCATCTTTCACCTCACACCTATCAAACACTCCGACTATGCTCTGCCCTAAACCACCATCCGCCACCCGCCGGAAATCGCCCATGGCAGCTGCCGGCGGCCAATCACCTCCAAAATTACACCCTTGAATCTCCTCCACCTCCCTATTCCAAACCCCCAATCCATTCAACTCAAATCCCCTTGAAACTCTTCGAATTTCAGATCAAACAAGTGGAACCCTAGCGCCGCCCAATTTCTCCGGTGGCGGCGCCACCTCCAAACGACCCCAAATCGATACCCCAGAACCCTCCATTCTCCTTGTTCCAAATCCTCACTCCATTACCTTTAAATCCCCCCAGAGCGGCTCGAATCTTGAATCTAAAATCTGAGTTCTAACAGCCAAATCCAAACCTGGGCGTATATGATGTTTGTTTCAACCCGCTTGAGTTTTTAGAGCCGGCTTTGTCACGAAATAGTGTTTTTCAGTTGTGTTTGACAAAGGATAGGTGACTAACATTATTTGGGGATGAAGTTGGAGTGCCAGGTCTCGAGTTCAAGTTTAGCCGGTAAGTTCCATTTCATTTTTGGGTCTGTTTCTAGTTCCATTTTCATTTATTGTCCCTCTCCTTTCCTTTTTCTTTTCCTTATTTGAAATTTCATAAAATTTCGGCCAAGTTTGGTATATGTCTGTTTGGTCTTCATTGGTTTTTCATTTTGTTCTTTTGTTGCCAAGACTATTTTTCAGTCCTACTTGATTTGTTTGGTTTATGTTGACTAAATGGCATGGTTTTTGTTCCAATTGGTCATCTAGTTAATTTAATTAGTGCTATTTGGATAACTTGATTACTTTTTCTCATTTGTGTAATCAGTTGATTGGTATAGGCTTATTCCTCGGAATGTTTTCAAGTATTTGCGTTTTGACTTATTTGATTCAGTCCACCTATGTTTAGGCTTTGAAGCCATTGCAGACCTTACCCCAATGGGGGTTTGATTTATGTCGTTGGGTCAGAATTAAACCCACTCTTGCTTTCATTAATGGGTCAACTTGACCCATTGGGTTCAGGGGGTAATAACAGGGTTATAAAAGGGTAATTTGGATAATTGAAATGGGGAATCTTTTGTAACAAGAAAGGGAAGCTTATAGGAAGTTGGGGAAGGGGTTTATTTTGTAATTCTAATATGTGAACTGAGGCTATTTGAGTAAAATCAAAAATTAAATAAGGACTCCTAAGCTAAAATCAGAATTTGAAAAGGGCCTAAGGAAAAACTAATTCTCTATTAGTTGCCCTACTTCCTTGCCTATAAAGATATTTCTATTTTGCACTTCAAGGCAGACCTAGACTGGAAGAGATAAAATCTAGAGAAATCAAAAATGGCTAAAGAAAAAATACAAAACATTGATAAAGTATAAAAAATTAGGAGAAAAATACAAAAAGAGCACTGAAATCACTGTTTTATTGAACTTTCTTCTGTGACTTTGAAGTTTTCAATTTCTGAAACAAATTTCGACTCACCTGAGGCTTGGAATGGGTTGAGTTTGGTTTTCAAAGGCTTGGCTTGAAGTTTGTTGTTTGGTTTACTGTTCTATTGGTCCTTCTGAGTCAATTTCACTCTGGTTGTGTTGAATCTGGGCACTTTGCTGTTGATGATTGGCTGATTCCTCACCCTTTTGTTTATATTTCAATTTCCAGGTACATATCTTAGGCCCTATCGATTGTGAAGTTGGATATGAAATGAAATGAAGAATTTGAAGCAGGGAAATTAGTTTATTTTGTTGAATCCATAACGTTACTCTGATTTGTCTTTTGATTTAATGTGATTACATTGTCTAAATCAGCCTTAATTAAGTATGTTATAACTGTTAGTTATTGATGTGGTGTTAGTAATTCATAACTCTATTGATGTGCATTAAAGCTGGGTGGATAGACTATATTCACTTTGGCAAGTATTCATTAGTACATCAATTTTCATGAAAATTGTAATAGAAGTAGTTGATGTATGTCTATTTGAAGTTTGGATTTGAGTTATTTTGGATTTTAAGGTCACTCCTCTACTGATTATCTGATGTTTTCTTTACATGATTTATTTCTCTTTAGTTTGGCCCAAAGCTTATTTTTATTGGGTGGCTAAGGGTAGTTAGATTTGTGATTGGATATAAAGCTAAATCAAGGTGAAAAGAGTAACGGCACTCATATAGTGCTGCATAGTCAATTGCACTCATAAATATCCATATGATTAGCATCGTAACAGTCATGATGGATTTGTTGTTAATTGATTTTGGTTTGAATGTTGTGTAATTGTTGAATGCGCAGAAATATGTTCCTTTGTGGTATTCCATGTTGTGGTTTAAAACAAGAAAGGCTAGTGAAAGTAATGTAAATCTCTTCATTTCTCGTTTGGGTCCCCAATTGAGGCCTAATGACCTTTCAAATGTTCAAAATAAGGTCCAGTTTGTCGCTTAAGGCATACCTGCATGAAAGTATGTATTGACAGTTGGTTGTTTCACCTTAATTGATTTCAAATATGTATTTTGGGGTGTTTTGGGTTTGGGCGCCTGTTAGGCTCGATTTCTGAAGCCCATGCAATCCCAACGTTGTCCCCTAGTAATATATTGGGCCAATTATTAGCCCAGCACTATGTCCACATTATCACAAGCCTGCTTTATATTCCGTTGTCCACCATCCGAAGCTTTAAATCCAAGCTATTTGTGAACCAAAACCCCTTTAGGCCTAAGTGAGTATAGCTTTTTTAAATTAATTTGAGGCGCGCCGTGCCAAATAAAATTTTTTATTGCATTTCCCTCATTGAATTATTTCTAAAATCCTTAGAACTCGAGGCGTGCCATTTAGCGAATTTTCATGGCCCTCGAAAAGTTGCAAACGCGTAGTTGCTTTAAGCGCGTTTATTTTAATAATTTAACTTCATAAACTCGGGAGCACATTTATGTGACCCAAATCCAAATCTCAACAATGTTAGATAAAATATGTCGAGAACCGCGGGTGCATTTATGTGACGTGGTTCGAGACGTATTTTAAATAACACTGCTATTTTCCTTAAAAAATAATGAAATAAAGCGGTTAAAGTTTAAAATTGCACCATAGGCTAGAACATGTATTAAAATCAGATAATGGGCCAATTATAATAGTTTAAGCGACCGTGCTAGAACCAAGAAATCCGGGGGTGCCTAACACCTTCCCTCAGGTTAACAGAATTCCTTATTCATAATTTCTAGTTCGCAGACTTCAAAAGGAAATTCGAAATTTCCTCGATTTGGGATTTAAAATAAATCGGCGACTTGGGACACCAGATAAACTATCCCAAGTGGTGACTCTGATAAATAAATAATCTCATTTCGAATAATGTCACTTAAAGTGGAAAAACTCCCTTATATACTATCCTTCGGGGTGTGTGTAAAAAAAAGGAGGTGTGACAGCTCTGGCGACTCTGCTGGGGATCCGAACCCAGAACATCGGTTCAGGGTTTAAGAGTTCGAGCTTAGAATAGCTGTTATGATTGGCTTTATCTGTTATATGATTTTTCTACATGTTTGAACCTAATGTGCTAAATGCCGCTTTGATATTTTGTGAAGAGTATATAAACTGCTACGAAACCCTCCTCTCTCTGAGTCTTCTAAATCATCTGGGAAGGGTGCACTTCATGTAACTTCTCTTCTGTTAGAGTCATATCCAATTTTAGAACGAGGTTCGGACAAGTTGCAAAGCCGGAGAAGCTTTTGTATTCCCGGTAC